>CAXIVR010000006.1:128649530-128872030 GCA_964035755.1 Teleogryllus oceanicus
TACCGAAATGTTATCTAATTATGTAGTTCTATCGTAATGTTTACATTTTCTTCATTCTAATTCAAACACCGGTCAGTCAAATGCATATAGTGTTAGATTCACCCTTTGCAATTTGTAAGTACGATGAATACTCATATGTTTGTAAACTGCGTCTGTTGATTACAACACCAATTAAATGCATTATTATTAAAAATAATTTAGAAATAATAATACTACTAATGTATTATTATTTGGTATTTTGAGTCGATTGTCCGACTTCGCCGGCTAACAAACGGTGTTTTCCATATCTGGTTTTAGATTAATTCCCACGCTTGAGAGGTAAGAGAGACTTGTAGCAAACGTTGCGTATTTCTCCGTAATTAGCAAACTCCGCTTCGTCACACAGCTGCAGAGTCGGTTTTATAGGAAAGCTCTATCTCTGGAGGATTTTCCAGCCGAGAGCCGGTTACCCTTTATATCCCGATGGGACGCGTACTCGACCTAACACTAGACACCAACACACTTGCGGGTTTCTCTGTTGTGGGGTCAGAAGCGAGACTCTCCGCGACAACACATACATGAGAGATGAAGGACCAACAGCGATGCCCAAGACAGAACTCCAACCCATTAGCCATCTCGGCCATCCAGGTCGGCTTATAGGAAAGCTACAACTCTATTTTCACCTAATACATTCATATCAGCATTATTATTACACAAAAGTGCACGTATGTGACACACGGTTCGGAACGGGAGCCCTGCCGCCGAGTGCGTCCCGGAACAAGTCCCAGCGCGCGGCGCCGCACGGGCCGAGCGCCGTCCAATGGACGCGCGCACTTTGTTTTCGCTTTCCTCAAAGCGGCACCGCCGCGGCGCCGGGGCGTCGGGACGACGCGGCGGCGGCGGCGCCGTCCTGGGAACGCACGCGGCGTTTCCACGGCCGCGTCGCAAAAACGCGCATGGGCCGCCTTAACTGTACCCCCGCCGCCGCTTGAGAATGTGCCCGTGCCGAGTTCCCTTCTCTGCGACCGCCCCTCCGCTCTCTTCCCCACCCAAGCCGTCTCTTCCGCACTCCCTCTCACACTGAATTAAGGCATTAACTGGATCAGGGTGGGCTGCGTTCTCCGTCATCCTGGACCGTCGAACCCGACTCGCGTATGTCGGGTCGGTAGGAAATGACATTCATAGAAGCAGGGTTTTCTGGTAAGCAAGCGGTGTCAGTTGCTACTTCAGAAGCTCTGTCGCATCCTTTGGTATTATTTATTCTTTTGACAAACGATAATTTGTTGATAAATTATTTGTAATTTAGTTTTATCTAGAGTTAGGAATTACTGAGAAGCAAGGTTGTGTATTCATGATTGAAAAGTGGATGGAAACATTGTGAAATATTTACGTTCATTCTTTTACAATTGTACTGCTGACACTAAACCTGAAGTACTTTATGCATCTATTAATGCCTTCATCTTTCTTTGAAGGAGATGCCACTTAGAAAATTACATTTATACTAGCGTTTTCTCCACTGTCAAATAAGATAAGCCCATAAAATAATAACGACGTACTTTAGAACATTCGTTCTGTATCGTTTATTATAATTGTGTTATATTCTAAAACCCTTAGCTGACTTAATCATTCCTGGAATTTACAATGTGCATGAATGCTAAATTAAGTGTTGTTTTTTCATTTACAGGAAAACAATAAAATTGAAAAAAATAAAAAGGAATATTGGATTGATCAATTAAGAAATGTTGACTGTTGATGTAGATGATCTCTGAATAATGGATTGATTAACATCCCTTTAATGTGGCAATCCAAGTTAGAAAAATTGATGTTCACTCGGATTCGAACACAAAACCCCAAGGCAGAACAGTTATTGCCTTCTTTGCGTGGATAATATAAGTCCACAAGAATGTTTTACAATGTATTATAACGTATTGTATGTAAAATATATTGACAATAATACGTCTTCATTATGTAATAGAGTGAATATTGGCGAGTCATATTGATTAATATTTACTTTATACCAATCTCCGGTCTCAAGGCAAGAACCCCTAATTTAAACACATGACAGGTATAATGTACAGTATTTGCCTGAAAGGCAGACAGTTTTCCCATAAACTAATTTATGCTGATTGTCATTCTTTAATACTGAAGACTACAAAAACGCCGCAGTTAAATGGTTTCTAAGCTATGATTCATCTTCAGTATCACACAGCGGAAACTAGTGAGTATTGATTGTACCCAATGTGTAATATGCAAATAAAGTTAATCAACCGCAAACTAAAGCAGGCAGTAAGAAATCCGTGACCTTGCAACACATGTGTACAATTCCATAACCTTGACATGAGGCGAGAAGCAACAGTTTTCTTGCAACACTCTTTCAAGATGCATGAGAACGAATTGCCAAATGCTGTTTCTGAGAATGATCTCTTGCGCGAAGACCGCAAATATTCAGTTTGAGATAATATGACCCTCCTACCTTTCTGATGCATGAGTTGGTCGAAACTTGTCTTTCCAGTGGCACGCACTAGGCAATAGTTGATGTCACCAGCACTTAATACCACCGTTAAGCGAGATGCAAGTGAGTACTTGCACTCATACAAAGACGGACGTTTGGTGAAAGGCTAACAAATGCACTCTCTTTTTTTCTTAAACGTTACTGAAATTGTTACGTTTTGAAATAGAAACAACAAACTGAGAAATACATTTCAACTTTTCATTTTCACATTTTCTTGTATGCAACCACAGCTTAAAGTACCTACCTCCAAAACACGGGATTGAAATAATAAATTATGGAGCAACGTGTTAAAAGTACCTTTATCACTAATGCAAATGCGAATCAACAAACTAACGACGTATACACCAGACACGATTAATGTGAATAAGCTTTGTTTTTTGTCAGCCAATTCTAAAATATATTTTATTTTGATATCTCAATTTTGCCGATTCCAATTGTATCAAAATGCGAGTTGTATCCAGTGATTTTTCGCGATTCAGATACTTGTCATCACTCATATATTTTAAATGAATGATCACACAGTGTAAATATATGATCCTCCTGAGATCCAAGTCTCAGACATACGATAAAGGGAGTATCTTCTATTTGTCTCTTAAGGTTTCGATTGTTAGTCTTAATCTCAGAAGGGATTCAAGGAAAATATTATTGTTATAAAAGTGAATTAGTAAGAACAATCGCGTTCTGTTGAATGAGAGACGACCGTTCAAACCGGGACAGGGTACTCTCGCTTTCGCAAACTTGACTACTCAGGTCGACCACATCACAAACCTTTCAAGAATCACAGCAATTTAAAAACAGAGAAGGTGAATCGTGTTATCACTGAAAGGAAGAAAGTAAACATTTACTTGTAAATTAAGAATTATTTAAGTACACCTCTTTGTTTTTAGACAGACTAGTTTTTGAAATAAATAATTTATTTAATTTAAAGTCATTCTATTCACTTTCTCAAGTTAAGATGTTGTAAATTGTTATTAAATCTTAATTATATAACATTAGTCATTTGTGTCTCGAAACGTACCGTTAACAGGTTTTAACAAAAAATAATTTAGAACAGAATGACTTTAAATTAAATAAATTATTCATTTAAAATCTAGTCTGTCTAAAAACAAAGAGGTGTTGTTAAATAATTCTAAATTTACAAATAAGAGACAGGCAATTTTCAAAATAATTTAAACATTTCCTTCACGAGGATTCGGTGCCTCTTCCACACGTGTGCTCTCGGTTGGCGAACGCGCATCACCTCCCATGACCGAACATAGGGGCGGTGGGAGGGGACCCGGCTTCCTTCTTCCGAAGCAACACGTTCGCGCCCTCCGCCACCGGAAATGGAGGCGCCAGTTCGCCGATGTTCCTCGACACCCCCGGCCCTGCCCTCCCGCCACCCGCGTCGCCTTCCCCCCCGCCCTCCGGATGCAATCACTCACTCCCATAAACATCCCGCAGGCGCGCACACGAAGCGCCAAGGAAAACACTCTTTTCCATCAAAACAGGTTTCTGTATACCTGAAAACGGTATATCACCCTGATCTGTAATCGTATTGTGTTATGAAGCAGAGTTACTGCTGTATTTTCGATATGTACGTTTTCGATATTTACAGTAACGCAATGAGAAAGGTCTACAATTATAGAACAAAATTGTTAATCATATTTCACAATTAATTATACACACAATTAATTTTCACAGAATTATTTTTTTCCACTTCTCAAATTGTGAGATTTAGGAAGAATATTTCCCAGAACATTTTGCCTCCTTGGAACTTGGAAAATATTTTTAAAGAAGCTTTAATGCAATTTGATGGTTGTAATATTTTCCGCACTTTCTATTTGTGATCTGAATGTGCTTAAAACAAATAGATGACCTTACTAATTAATTTACTATTGTTCTTCTCATTAATTGTTTGAACTTTAAAAAGAGCATTCAGCCTCTTATTTTAAAAAAGTATCCGAGTTCAAAAGACGAATCTCCATAACCTTCATATTTAAATATGTATGATGAGATTTCGGCACTAACGAAAAAATCCATTAATTCAAGCTCACAAATTTACCTGTGAGGTTTAAAGTGAGGTTTAAAGTGTGGAAATTTGCTCAACACAACAACACCCGGTAGGCCGTCGTAAATTTATTGTCATTGGCTGCTATCTTGATTTTGTGTGGTAGGGTCAACTGTGAATTTCAGAGAATCCTACTTTGCTGGTCCTGGTCACCTGGGCCTTACCAGATCAACTTCACGTAGCTTTTACTACTGATGCGATTCCGTATCTGGTTTTCCTTTGACTACCACGTGCAGTAAAATTTTCTGAGTGTAATTGAACGGTGTTTCAGAAATACAAGCCACCAGGTGCAGAAGCAAGAAGTACTTGAAGAAACCTAACGCTTTACTGTTTTTGATTCGTCCCTTAGGATAGGCCAGTGCTTTGCCCTCTGCGCCCGTCGTTGCAATTGGTGCAATGAATCTCCCCCGCGTCTCGAGGCCTTGGCAGCTCCCATTGCGCCTGTTTTCCGCCGGCAGCTCCGCGTCATGCTGGGGATGTAGCGCGACGTGCAGTGGGGCAAAATAGTAACAGCCCGCGTACCATCTGTGATTAGTTCATTGATTGATCGGCCAGAACTTCCTGGAGCTTCTTAATGCATTATTATAATGTCGAAAATCTTGATGGTAGGTCAATAAAAATCAAGTTATTTTTACAATGAAAACGTTTCGGCCACTTATTTGACCTGCTACAGTATTTTATTATTACAGCAAATTATAGTTTTAATATTGTTACTTTTCGTATGTAATGATAAATCATGAAAAATTTCACTACCTGAATATTTGTCTGTATTTTATTTTATATTTATAACATTGAAGCAGGCATTGTAACAATAACTTGACTTTTATTGACCTACACGCAAGATTTTCAACATTATATTTATTACGAGGTCTAGATCAACAGAATGATCAAGTCATTATTCACGTGCGTGTAGTGCATGTGTGCCCTTCGGATAGCGATATTTCTCCCCCGCTGGTACGTCGATCGGTTTTGCGAGATGGAGGGATTTCCTCCTCCGGGTCTCTCCAACGGCGCACCACCCTGCACAGGATCAATACGGTATCTAAGCTCCTGGGTGGCCTCCCGGTGGGTGTGGAGCATGTAAGAGTAAGTGAAAGTAAGGGGAGACGAGGCGACAAGGATGAAAAAGGGATGATCGCGAAAACCTGATGAAACCAACCGCTAAAAATCGTCTCCAGTCAGCCGCTGAATTTGACCTATGAGTATTTACAGCGTTAGTGTCGACAATCCACCATCCTTAGTACACAAACCTTATGGCTTCCTGGTTAATGACACTGCACCGACAACAAATACTACTGGTCGTACGAGATAACATCCTGTCCAACGTAAGCACAGGTTTTTGTGACAGTTGATATCATAATGAACTTGTCGTTGGTCGCGAACTCGCCGTCCTAGGACCACGCCAACGCGCCACTTGTCCCCACCGCGGCCCAGTCACATTCCCCCGGGGCAAGTGCACGTGACCGTTTTGGGAAGGTTCAGCACTTTTATGCCGAATCCACTTTTACATCCCCGGAGTAGTTAGCCTTGGGAAGATGGAGTATGAGATGATGACGATTATGATGATAGAGGGTGAATGGACAATCACAAACTTACAAGCAGAAACACACAACCATCCCCGAGGCGGGACTCGAATCCGCGATCCTTCCCTCCGAGATCGCGACGGCACTCCAACCTTAGCGATATCGGCTATCCGGATCGACCATAGTTTTCCCTATTATTATAATTATTGTTGTTGTTTTTTGTGACTATTATTGGTTGGTATTTATATTTTTTTCATTTTTGCTGTTTCCGCAGGGCGGCGGGGCGTCGTGCGTGGGGGAGGGGGCTGGCACGGGCGTCAAGGCTCCCGCCGGCCGGCCGGCCGCGCCGTCGTTGCTGCCCGGAAGCGGCGCCCAGGGGAGCAGACGGCGCTGCTTCCGCTTCCCTCATGGCCCCCTTCCGACCCACATGACGCGACGCTCCAGACCCCGCGTCCGGCCCACGCCCGCCTCCCCCCTCTCGCCGGCGGTCAGCGCGCACGCGCATTCAGCCCCAGCCTTCGACGCCGCCTCCCGATGCAGCAACGGGGGAAGGAAGAAATACTTTAACACGTGGTTTGCCACTCACTGCTTAAAATTAACAAGTTTTCAAAACTGATGTCACAAGAGCATCGGACATTTTTGATAACTCCATGGAACTACTCCACTAAACTAGTAAGACGGCCGAAAATATACGTGTATGGGTCATCCGGCCATCTCTCGTAGCATTGTGTCGTGAAGTTTCTTGTAATGTTTACAATGTTTGTGTTTCCTACCCAAGCAAGGTATGTTTCCATTTTCTTTTTTAATTTGGTAATATTTTAGTTTAAAAATTATTTTTTGTGGTTTGTAGTGTGTGTTCCATTATACTTGGTAATAAATAATGTGTTATATAACGTGCTAACCGTGTTGTGGAGTATTTAGCGCTTATGATGGAGAAATAAACACCGAAACGTCGGCAAAATGAGATAATTTACGGACCCAAACCCGTGAACAACATGATGGATGCAAAAATACAATATCAATTTCATGAAGTGCAATAATAGATATAATCATATCAGTTGACGATATTGCCGACTTGTATCGCCGAGGTGGCTAGAGCGTGTACCGACTCAGCGCCTATGGTCCTTATGACCATAGGTCTGAAGGGTCGCATGTCGCAGGTTGGTTGTCCCAAGTCATCTATGTATGTGTGTTGTCGTGGAAGGCCTTGTGAGCTTCCTGATAACAGACCGGGGAGCCCGCAGGTGTGTCAAGTGTAAAGGTTAATATGTATCCCTATGAGGGACATAGTGAGTACCCGGACCGAATGTCGAAATCGTCATCTCTAAAGGTGAAAAAAGTCCAGGAAGAAAAATAATCAATTGATCAATCTATTCTTCATAATATTATGGAATATTGATATTATATAATATCGATATTGCAATTTTAACTTACCAACCAATTACGAATCGTCTTAATATCATTGTCTCCTGCCATGATCCCATGTACGACATGGAAAAATACCAAGAAAATGAATTAAGAATGTTTTGTTTATATTCTAAGATACCTGTTTTGGCAATAAGATACATATATAAAAATAAAACGAACAGTTACCATCGACATAAAAACGAACATTAAATAAATGGAAATAATTAAAAACATAATCATCATTAGCCCGGTAAATTCAAAACGTTTGACATCTTTTCATTAGTGTGTGATAATAGTTTGTAATTTCTTTCAGAGCATATCCACTTCAACTAATTCAAAATAATTTCCCCGATTTTTCTTTTTCATCATATTTGGAATTGCTTATTTTCTCATCCATTTCTGCTCGTGAAGCTTCACCAAAACGGTTTTAATACTAATAGCTTTAAATACTAACAGCATTCGTATATTTTCGTGTAATAATATAAGTTACTCATTCATAGAGAAAATATTTTTAATCAACGAAAGAAAAACAAATGCACTTCGCGTAAATACATAACATTTGATAATTTGTTGATGGTAGAGTTGATGGCTTGAATCAGTTCTTCATACCATTGGACACGCAGCACGTGAGAGAATAAGGTTTTTTTAACACTCAATTTTGAATGGGCTATATTATTATGCAGAGGCAATTTTAAGTAATATTTCCAGAGAAGTTAAAAGTTTTATGAAAGTCAGTTCAGTAAAATATTACTACAAGTAATTTTGTTCAGCTCTTAGAACAGCTGCAGTAACACAACTGTGTGCTTAGTCAAATCCAAATAATGCAAATTTTTATTATGCTGAAAGAAAAATAAATGAATTGTAGAAAAATTAGCACTTTTGCAATTCATTCTCTTGTGAAAGTAGTACTGAATTTAATGCGCCAGATTGAGGTGAATTATAAAGACAATACATAGAGCAAACAATATGTGATGTTTGAGATGATATTTGTTACAAATCAATTTTATTTGTTTTTCACAGAGAGCACTTAAATACCAATGTAAATACTCCCTCCCAAGTTTTACAAATGAATCTCATTGCTTCCTGCTCCGCCAAAACATACAAAGTGAAATAAAAACGTTAGTTTCTTTTCAATAATCGTTCCATTATGCCTTCAAGAATAAATACAATGAAGGTGGTAATTCCGACGAAGTGCATTGCAGGTAGAAAAAAACTTCAGGCGTGTAGGCCGCAACCAAGAACTGTGCTTCCTTCAGGGATGCAGCAAGAGCGCTCTTCTATTCCGCGCCCTCCTGAAACTGGTAGCTGTGCGCCGCCAAATAGATTCACTGTGTGTAGCCAGCCTTCCGCCGCAGTCGCGGGCGCGGGGGCGGGGCAAGGGTTGCAACTTCCGCGTAGGACAACTCTTGGCCGCCTCAATGACCTTCTTGTGAGGCTGACGCGGGAATTCGCCGCTAGGGGCAGCACTCCCACGACCCAGCACTGTCCCTTCCGGTTTGAGAGGGACGGGGCGGACGGGGTGGGTGAGACGGGGTGGTTGGTGTGACTGAGAGAGACAGTTGGAAACGCCCCCACTCCGTGTGGCAGTTTTAGGGAGAGCACCACACGCAGGGGCGAATCCAGGCGAACATTGGGTGGGGGGAGGGTATCATAGATTTTTTGTTAAATAATGAAAATGTATTGTTACGTTTCTAGGTGGTGAATTAAAAGTCTCGTATTATTTTCACAAAAACGTTTATTTTGTTACTTAACACAATCACTGAAAACACTTGATTATTTATTTACACTACACTTCTCTTCAGTTATTTACACTACACTTCTCTTGCTTTATTTACACTACACTTCTCTTCAGTTATTTACACTACACTCCTCTTGCACACTCGCACAGTCCTAAGCACTGGCCACAGTTCACTGCACTGATCACAGTTCGATGCACTGGTCACAGTTCACGTCACCGACCACAGTACGATGCACTGACAACGGTTCACTTCACTGAACACACTCACTGCACAGCTATTCACCGCGATGCACACACTTCACAGTTTAGCTTCCACTGCGGACTCAAGACTGACTCGCGGTCGCCGGCCGTCGCGTATTTATACTCGTCAGGACAATCCAGAACCATCCGGACGCCGCGCACTTTCTGGACGAATCCGCCGGCAGGTGACGCAACCTGTGCTCACCGGCAGCTCGTGGTTGCCGGCAGATGACGTAACCCGCCACCTCGAAGTGGCGCCGGGGGATGACGCAATATTCGTTACACTACCCCCTCCTTAGTTGCGATCCGTCTCGGAGCGCGTTTAGTGAAATCATGCCGATACTTGCAGCTGGAGCCTCTAGTGCAGTTGGAGGTTAAGAAGAAGTGGCAGTCAATTGTCTTCTTTGGATATGACAACATTCCATGGTGGTAGCTGCAGACTAAGATGCTAACCCCAGTGTACCGGAACAGTACTTCCAACATGCTTCTCACTATTCTCCAGTTCAGTCCATCAAAACCACATCCCAGTTTTGACATGGCAATCTTCTGGACGTTGTCTTGCAGTACTTGTTGGCGTAATGCAATCAGAGTTTCCACAGATTTTCATAGGATGCCTTGTGATATGACTTACTTTTGTGACAAGGTAATAAACATAGTGACTGACGTCGTGCAGTTGCAGAACCTTCCCAATATCTGGTTGTTGGTTCTTTAATCTCTATCCTTCCGTATTTTCTCTTGAATGCTGTAGCAACACCTCTGGTCATATCTAAATCCTGGGCGACACAATGCGCCAATGCTTATTCCTGGGGTAGCGCAAACAGATCCGTTGCACCTCCATTGTTACCCCATAACGCGCTTGATGCTTTTCATTATACTGAGACATAAACTCGTGAAATGTGCACTCTTGCATGTCCAGCTCACAAACTCGTGCGGTCTTTTCTTCATCATTTTCATTACTTCCTGCGTATGGGTCAGCCGATTCGAATGAACGACTCGTGGTTTTCCATTCGGCAATTTTTAATTCGGTAGACAACATCATTTATCCTCTTCACGACCTCGTACGGTCCTTCCCACTGGCGTTGTAATTTTGGACACAAACCGCGGCGACGTTGGGGTTAAACAGCCAGACATGATCTCAGGTTGATAACCTCCTCCTTCGGCTTTGATGTCATACCGGTCTTCATCCTGTCACTTGCGATTTGGATTCTTTCACGCACCTGGTTATGAATTACGTCCATTTTCCGTCTTAGGTCATTTACAAAGTCTTCACCGGCTATTTCTTCATTAGTTTACAACCAAACTGTAGATCACATGGTAGACGTAGTTCCGCCGAAGAGGATATTAGCGGTGTTTGCCCAGTTGTCTCATGAACAGATGAGCGGTAGGCTAGAAGAAAAAGATGTATGTATTGGTCCCAATCGCGTTGGTGATCTGACACGACCTTCGCTAAATATTTTCCCATTGTTCTGTTCATGCGTTCCACCATTCCGTCTGACTGCGGATGTAGGGCTGTTGTTCTTGTTTTTCTTATTCCAAGAAGTTCACACACCCCTTGAAACACTGCAGATTCGAAGTTCCGTCCTTGATCTGAATGTAACTCCAGTGGCACACCAAATCGGCTCACCCATTCCTTAACCAGTACTTCGGAGATAGCAGTGGCCTCTTGGTTAGGTAGGGGATATGCTTCAACCCACTTGCTAAAATAATCCATAGCCACGAGTATGTATTTATTTCCATCATTTGACATTGGAAATGGGCCAGCCAAGTCAATGGCAATTCGTTCGAAAGGACTCCCAACGTTGTATTGCCTCATCTTCGCTCTTCTCTTTTATGTGGCCCATTACTGGTAGCACAAACTTGACACCTTGTGCACCACATCTTTACATCTTGCTTGCAATTAACCCAGTAAAATCGTTCGCGCACTTTCTCTAAGGTTTTCGTTATACCGAGATGTCCTCCCGAAGTTCCATCGTGCAATTCTCTCAATATTTCAGGGACCCTTACTCTTGGTAGCAATATCTGCGTCCTCTTCTGCGAGCCGTCTTCACTTTCCAGAACTCGTTTCAGAACACCTTCCTCTTCAGTAATCAATCCACTGCGCCCAATATGATTTTACTGCTGGAGAACAGGAGCTATTTCTTGCCAACTGGTCTCCGTCCCGTTATTTTCAATTCCAAACATGTTTCAATTCTGTGTCCTCTTTCTGATCTTTCTGAAGTTCTCTGGGTTGCCATTGGTCATTACTGACAGTGACCCTTAAGGTAGGACACATCTTCTCTTCCGCATGACAACAATGTTTACAGTTTCCTGCTGGCTGCTAGGTTTACCAACAGACTGCTGCTCTCTTGTTGCTTCAGTGGACGGTCACATCGACTTTTCACGTGCCCTAATTTTCCCTAATTCCAACATCGAGGTTGTCGCTTTTCCACTAGAATTGCGTACCAATCTCTCCACATTGCCTCCAAATATTTTCGTCATAAGTATCGACGCCGGTTTGCAATTCTCGTACTTGTCCGTCACGTTTCGATGCTCTTTTTGCAACGGAAGTCTAGTGCTTGACTTAATGCGTCAGCTAAGGTTTTCGTCTTGCCAGTCTCAATGCTTTGTTGTGTTTCTGCATCATGTAGCGCTTCAATAAAGCACCGGACGGCTGTGCGTTGCAGGAACTCTCGAGGCATCAGGGTCCGAAAGGCGCGCCAGACGAAATATCAGCTTCAGTTCTTGAAGACTCTCTCCAGGCTTCTGAACACGATTCTAGCTGGGTAAAATCACATGTCTTCCAGGTGCGCTTGCCCGTACCGTGTTTCGAGTCTCTTGACAATTTGCTCGAAGTTTGACTGTTCATCGGTCGGTATTGTCTCTAGAATATCGACGGCGTTACCACGCAAAGCCAAAATCAGGGCCGTAGCACAATCTGTTGCGGACCAGCCATTTACCGTCGCAGCAGCCTTGAATTGCTTCAAATAATTCGACCATGAAGAAGTGCCATCAAAGGTAGGTGGTTTTACTCGTGCTTTTCCCAGTGGCTCCCGTACGGTGGCTACTGGCGCCATTTCTAGTGGTTCCTGTACGATGTTTATATTCGATTTTCCTGTTGAGGAGTAAAACCTTCAGCTTCTCTTCTAACAGATTTAGTAATTTTTCCTCATTCTTCAAAATTTTCTCATCCATCTTCTCAATTTTCTTTTCCATTCTTTCTTCGTTCTTCAAAATTTTCTCACCTTAATTTTTTCCATCAGTTCATTAATTTTCGAGTTATTTTCTGTTCCAACTTTCCTTCTAAATTTTGGAATTTTCAGTTAACTTTCCTTCTAAATTCTTGGAATTTTCTTAACTTTCCTTCTAAATTCTTGGAATTTTCTGTTAACTTTCCTTCCAATATTTTGGATAGGTCTGAAAAGTTCCCCGTTGTCTCGAAGAGAAAAGTCTCTGGATCCTCGCCTGCTGCCTTCATCACGTTTGCAAGACGTTCTTGTAATATTGCTTTCGTTCCAGAAGTGTCTTGTTCCCTCTCTTCTAACTCTCTCTTCAACTCGCCACTTTCAGATCCCGTAAAACTTTATGAAACTCATCTTGATTATTGTTTTAATTCACCACTCGTTATACCCCACACCTGACACCAATTGTTACGTTTCTAGGTGGTGAATTAAAAGTCTCGTATTATTTTCACAAAAAACGTTTATTTTGTTACTTAACACAATCACTGAAAACACTTGATTATTTATTTACACTACACTTCTCTTCAGTTATTTACACTACACTTCTCTTATTTACACTACACTTCTCTTCAGTTATTTACACTACCTCCTCTTGCACACTCGCACAGTCCTAAGCACTGCAGTTCACTGCACTGATCACAGTTCGATGCACTGGTCACAGTTCACGTCACCGACCACAGTACGATGCACTGACAACGGTTCACTTCACTGAACACACTCACTGCACAGCTATTCACCGCGATGCACACACTTCACAGTTTAGCTTCCACTGCGGACTCAAGATGACTCGCGGTCGCCGGCCGTCGCGTATTTATACTCGTCAGGACAATCCAGAACCATCCGGACGCCGCGCACTTTCTGGACGAATCCGCCGGCAGGTGACGCAACCTGTGCTCACCGGCAGCTCGTGGTTGCCGGCAGATGACGTAACCCGCCACCTCGAAGTGGCGCCGGGGGATGACGCAATATTCGTTACAGTATATTATTATATTGTATACTTTTGAAGTTTATGATACTATACTATATTATTTCTTAAATAATTATATAATTCGAATATAAATCAGTATTTAAATAAATGCTGGGAAATAACAAAGGTAACAAACGTTTTCTTTTGCCTTTTGGGAGGGGCGCCCCAGCCCCCCCCCCTGGATCCGCCACTTACCACCTGGAGGAGTAAAAAGAAATTTAGAATGTTACCAACCTCCGCAACACTGCTTTGGCGTAGGGTTATCATTTCCTTCCCAATAGTATTGTTGTATACATTATGTAATTGAGGAATATGTCACCAAAACACATTGAAGGGGTGGCCAAGTTGAAACTTTGATCAATAAAGATTTTGGAATGTTTTATATCTGTGATGTTCTTGGCCTCTGTGGGTGCTATTGCTACCAACACGTTTAATGGAACGTAATTTTCCCTGATTCTATTATCGATCGTGTTGAACAACAATTCTTATTCTGAGGAAAATCCTGTATACACTAAGTAATAAGAGTATACTAGAAAATTAATACAAGTTTGGAAGAATAAAGTGTCGCATACATTTGAAATAGATCTGTTAAATGCATTAATGAGATAGATGAGTTGAACACTATGTTCATTTACATTAATTCAAACTGTTGTTAAATTTGTTTACAAGACAATCGGGATAAACTGTTTTTATATAAAGTTAATTGTCACGTATATGTAACTTAACAAACGTGTTGTCAATCTTATTAAGAAATTGCACAAAATTATGGAGAGCAAACATATTTTATAATGCCAATGAAATAGATGAATTATTTCGCGAATGCAAGGTTGGCAATGGATTGAAAGTATTAAAACGTCCGTCAGTTGCTCTTCAAACCTGTCAGCTAAGCAACTCACAAGCACTAAACGTTCGTCATCTTTCGTTATGTAACGCACCGTTTGTTCGCAGAAGAACAGTTATAACTACAGTCATGGACATGCAAATACACACAGGTATTTTTCTACGGAAGAGCGAGACCTGGACTGTTCAACCAAGTGCTGCAGTAGCTCTCATAGGAACTAAGATAATTGGTTACAAGAATGTCTTTTCCCAGAATAGGTATAGTTTTCTGTTTTACTGGAACGTTATAAATAAAATAATACGAGTATTATTAGCCTTTTTTCGATAATTTATTTCAGAACATTTAATTTTTATTCATATATTTAACTTAGTCATCCTCTCTTCTCATATTCATCATTAAACCTCAGTTCCTTTTATCATATTCACCATTCTTCAAAAGAATAGTCTGCAGACAATATAGTACCTTCCCGTCTCTAGAATATTTTGAGTTTCCATTCGATATATTTTGTTACCACAAAGTTATTTATTCACGACTAATTAAACATCAGTGTTCTTATTAAATCTTGTACTATATAAAAATATTTTATGTTGTACAGCTTATTTTAGTTTATGATGAACAGCTAGTAGAAACAGTCTAGTAAAACACAGAGCGAAATATTTTTAAATACACATTGAGGTTCCAAGCATTACAATTTTCTCAAAATGAAATATCCATGAACTCGAGCAAGATCTCTCCTCTCTCAAATTTATTAATCTTTCTTTCATATTTTTTGACGAATAATGCCCTTTTCTATTTGAAATTTATACTATTGACGTAATTTTGAGTATAGTAAAAACGATTTTTCTCCAACGATACTACTGTGTTTCAAACTAAAATATGACTTAACCAGGGTGCAAAAAGCTTATTGCTTTAGATTTATATAGAACTGGCAATTTCATAAAATCTCACCAAAGCAAGTAATCTAACTTCGTAATAATAATCACAAAGTAGTTGATGAATCATTTTTATAATTCTTTTTCTAAATGGAGTTTAACCAATATTCTCAAGAATATTTTCCTACAATGTAAGATATTAGTGCATTCTTGATACTCCTGCAGTATTCTAAAATAAATTCCATTAATTTCATTAAATAATTCGCACACAAATAAATAAAGTTCTTCGTCTCACCACTCATTACAGTCTTCCCACTTTTTTAAAACCATTTATTGAAACCATTCATTTATTTAATCTTATTTTAATAGTGCTGCAGCACAACGTACATAAAAAAATAAATCTTCTATATGACCACAAATGCACATTATAAATTCCTTCAAAACTTCCTGGTGTTTAAAAATGTTTTGTAATGGTCACATCGAATAATACAAATCTAATGACATGATATATTTTGTTGCTGAATTTAAAATTGATTAAAAGTTATTTCAAAAACGCTAAGAGGAAAATAACGACGGCGAGAAAACGAGGACTAGGTGAATGTGAGGCACGCATTATCCGTCTGACGAAGAGACGGACGACGACGGAGCCGCGAAAGAGGTGACCCCGCGCGTTTTGTACCAGAATTGAGCGACCGTTACGCTTGACGCGCGAAAAACATCGCGGGGCGCGGGGAGGCGAAGAATTGCTGCGTTAACAACGGCGACGAGTGTATGACCTCCATATGTGCGCCATTCCGTGAGCAGGAAGCCGCGAGCCCGGGGCGCCGCGCTCCGGAGCCGCCCCCGGAGAGAACGGCGGCCGGCGGCGGCACCCGGGCCATCGGGATGGTCACTGCAGCGGAAAATGTTTTCCAATGAGAATTCAGTATAACAAATTTAATGATTGTCATACTTGTATACGATAATAAGATTCCAATTATTTATAGACAATCATAAATCTTCAATTAATTCAATCATAAATCCTTGTCATTATTGAATTAATGCTAGAATTTTTTTTATTGAAACGTTGTGGTCTTATAATTGTTTTTGTCGTATATCTTTATTTCACAAAATTACGAATTATAATTTATGAAAGGTTAGTTTTGATGATGTTTTACTGAATCACGGTCGTGCAGTTGGCACCAAATGAAATTGTTGCAACAATTTGATTATTAGTGATTCCGGGCGCGTCAAATACTGAGGTCATTAGGCCCGTAAGTGTAGCGCATGCTTTTTCATCGGGAGGTGGCAGTGATCTTCCCCTACTGAATGGCGAGATCCGGCGCCGACCTACCGTCGAATGGCGGGGTTTTCACCAACCAGGTATCTCACACCAGCGCGGTACAGCCCCACTCGGGACAAGTTTTAAGTTCCCGACCGGTCTCCCGGTATTTGTGGTAGTGTGTGTGTGTGTGTGTGTGTGTTTGTGTGTGTGTGTTTGTGTGTGGGGGGGGTGAGAATAGGACAAGGAAGAGTATGGAAAGATCGCGCGCGATCCGTGACCCGTTTGTTAGGGTACTGCTCCGGCATTCACTTGGTGTTGATCGGAGAAACCACGGAAAACTACTGATCAGAGCAGCCGGCCGCTAGACTTCTCCTACAGACAGCGTCTAAATTCGACCTACCTGAAAAGCTAGTGTCAAAAATTCTGCCGCCGTCGGGACTCAAACCTAAGACCTCGCGGTCAGAGACGCAGCAGTAATATCAGTTGATGCACTGAGCCATCGCTCCCGGTGCAACAATTTGCATATCACCCGCCAATGGAGAGCGTATTGCGTCTCCACACGGGGCACCATCATGAATGGTTGATTTATCATCACTGTCAAAAGACTGATGCGGAAGCCGATGTGGCGGCACAGACGTGTGTGTGGTTGGGAATAAAAGAGGGATGGTATTGTCGCTGGCCGAAGTGTTGACAGACACGGAGGACGCGACATGCGCAGTGAAGCCTTAGTGGAGGAGTCTGAAGTGACAGAGGGGGCACTGAGGGCAGCGATGAGGGGTGTAATTGCTAGCAACGGAGTTGCAGGAAGGAGGCGAAGGCCCCAGAGTAGGGAGCTGCGGAGTCGAGAGGTTTTTGCACGGCCCCATGCAAATCTTTTAGTGGCAACGCTGCCGGGTCGAAGGTGGCGTTGTAAGTGGAATGACGCATCACAAGTCGGCATGAATGTGGCGAGCATGTATAACGTCCACAACAGTTTCTTACAAGTTGCCAGCAATTCATTTAGAAGTGTGAACATTAGGAAACGCAGCAATTTAACGCTGCATTTACGTGATGTTTGTTAGTGTCTTTTGCACTTAGTTTAGAACGGAGAGAAGACTGTTGAAACGTTTTCACCTAAAAATCAGATGAATTAATACTCCAAGATCATTATTTTCTTGTCTTGATCATTATCTTATATAGTCATTAGACTAAATTATTCACAGTACCTTGTGTATCTAATTTGCAACATTTATCTAAAATTTTATTTTATTAAATTTAATTCTCCACATTAAAATGATGAATTTGCCAGAAAAAATATTCCAATTTTATATTAAAATGGGTAGTGTTAAATTAAAAAGGGGAAGGTTTTTCTCACTCAATATTATCCCGAAGCTTAAAAAATGTATTGTTAAACCTAACACTTTATTAAAAGAGACTTTTCAGGCTGAAAACTTATGAGATAAATATATTCTACGGCCAATTAACCAATGACTTAATTTGAGACTGAAATATTCTTATGTGCTAGTACTCGACATTTTTATAAAATAATATAGAGCGTACAGTATTTCCAAAAAGCCACTAAGCAAACAAAATATGTTCAGAAGATCAAATCCGTCACTTTACTCAACTTAATAGAATTACATTAACAATTTAATTTCTCCAATAATATAATGATTACTTCAGTGACAAATAATAGTTTTTGAAGGTGAAACACATACTATTAATAGTTTTTTGATGTTCTCTAAATAAGTAGTTCTCCACAGATGAGGAGGGAAGCGAGGAGGGGAAAACTGCGGAGCTTGCTCTGCCGCGCCTGACCTATCCCACGGCAGCAAGATGTCAACTCTGGAGGGGTCATCGGCTTCCGCTTGGTGACCTTCCGCATCCGGCACAGTTTCCGTCACGACACGGAATAAGCACGTTGCCCTTTACTACTTCCACTCACTTCAGAACCCATACGTTCCCGTGTGTCACGAGGAAAAGACTCGATCTTCAATACGGAACCTTAAATAAATGCATTTGGCACCAAAACATATTCTGTGTCTAAAAACATTTCAGCGCAAGCATGTACTTTTACCTTCTGTTAATTAAAATTTTAATGAAGTTTAGAAAAATCCAAATTTCTACACTAGGTACCCGTGTTTTAGTCATAATAATATTTCTATTAAGCTTATTGAGCGAAAAGAACAAGCACAACATTGAGAGGAATTTGAAAAATGAAGAAAAATACTTATGTAAAGTGTAGATCTAAATAAAAAATAATTGTTATGTAACTAATTTATTATGTTAAACTTTGTTGCATGAGTACAGGTTGTGAAAACAATCGACTTTAGGAGCGAGTTTTCAAATTTGTACGAATACAATAAAGCAACATTATAAACGAATTGCATAATATAAATTCATAAGAGAATGAAAGTTAATGTTTGGAAACAACTTTATTGTGACGTCATGTGCATTTGAGATCTGTGCAAAGAAAAAGGTGGTTGGTTTATCCGTTTATTGCTACCTATCCACGAATCTCTCACTACGATTCGCTGAATGTATGATGATGCAATTATTCGTTCCACAACTGGCAAATACGTCATCATCTGTGCAGTAATGTCATTTATGAACGATTTAGTGAAACGAAAAGCCGTTTATAATCCTGGAATGTAAAAAAATATTTTAAATTTTACCATTTTTCTTCATTATATCATAAGAAAAAAACAAATCGTAATAACATCCTTCATTATTCCCCATGCTGTTCAATTAATGTATTTAGAAGTTTGTAATGAAAATGTAAAAATAATATGTCTCAAAACAGGACAGCCTGCCTAATGCATTAGAAGTTCTGAACAAAAAAATAAAATCCTACACTAAACGAATTAATAAAACTGAGCAGTAATCACTTACGAAAAAGTAGAAAAGAACCCACCAACAACACATTGCTAACGGTTTCCTTAACATTTCTCTAATCCTTTCAAACGCATCCAGCGGCCGCCGCGACGTCTCTAATGGCAGCGCCCACGTGACGCATCACTGACCCATAGACCGAAATATTGGCCGCAAGGGAAACCATGCGACGCCCAGCGATTGTCGCCGGAAGGCTGTCAGGCGGGCGGTAGGCGGGCGGCGGAGGATGGTGTATGGCGGGTTGGTTGGTTGATTAGTGATTCCGGGCGTGTCAACAGCTTAGATCATTATTCCCGTTAGTGTAGTGCGTGTTTTTTCCTCGGGAGATGGCGGTGATCTTTCCCCGCTGGATGGCAAGATCCGGCGCCGACCTACCGTCGGCTACTGGGGTTTCCCCCTAACCAGGACTCTCCCACCAGCGGGGCACCGCCCCAGCCGGGACAGGCTCTAAGCTCCCGATCGGTCTCCCGAATATGTGGTAGTATAGTGATTGTTAGTGTAAGTGGTGTGTGTAAGGGGAGAGGATAGGACAAGGAAGGGAAAGGACAGATCGCGCGCGGTCCGTGGCCCGTTTGTTAGGGTACTGCTCCGGCATTCACTTCTTGTTGATCAGAGAAACCACGGAAAACTATCGATCAGAGCAGCCGACCGCTAGAATTGTCCTCCATACAGCCAGTGAAGTCGACCTAACTGAAAAGCTAGTGTCGAAAATCCTGCCGCCGTCAAAATTCGAACCTAAGACCTCCTGGTCAGAGGCGCCGCAGTGACATCAGTTGATGCTCTGAGCAACCGCTCCCGATGTGAATGGCAGTGGGCGGTGGACGGTGAGCGGTTTGAGGCGGGTGATGGGTGGTGGGCGGGGGTTGGGGGGGTGGGTGGTGGCGGGGGCGGGCTTGGGCGGGGGGAAGGGGGGGGGGTGGGCGGTGGGCGCCGGGCGATGAGTGGTGGGCGGTGGGTCTTGGGCGGTGGGAGATGGGCACTGCTCAGGTGGGCGTACGCGTAAATGGCAGTGCTCAACGGTAGTGGCTGAACTTCGTAAACTGTATATTAAAAGAATAGGGAAGATGAAGGAGGCAAGAAAAAAGTCAGAAAAATATGGGCTAGCACTAAATACTTACCTCCAAAAATATTAGTATAAAATATTCTTATCATACGTTTCATATCATTCATTACCAAGGTAACACTGAAGGAAAATTGTGTGGTGTGATCTTGAATAAAGTGTATGGAAAATGATAAAAGCTTGCCGACTTAAAACTTTTTGAATAACTCAATGAAGGATGCACATTTGGACGAAAACTAAGGTTTAATTGCAACAACGGCGTAATGAATAAGGTGCGTAACCAGAATTCTGAAGCAAGAAGACATTCTGCATAATATATTAGCTATCTGTTACAGCAATTAGACGAGAAGGTGGAAGCGAGTTCCTGACTTTTAAGTATAGTCTCAAATTACCAATAAATTTCTCTAAATAAAACTTTGAGCACTATTTTCCGAGTACGTAATGTCTAACATATGTATTGGAGTTTCGTTTTTAGTTACTACCATGTACATTTCGTGGTGATCTTCGCTTATTAATCTGTATTCGATTTGAAACGTCAGTCAAAACGTCACGCCTACACACAACCTACACAGTGCAAGGTAAAACACACTCAATTATCGCTGTGGCTATGTGTCCAGGAAAGAAGAGTGCATAAGTGAGGTAAGCTTTTTCCCTTATCAGCGAATATAAACAAATATGGAACTCATGAGTACATCTAAAGAATAAACAAAGGATGGGCAGGAGTTTTGCCGTCAATCGATTTTTCTGTATCAATGACCCACAAAACAGGGATTCTCGCTACAAGACATGTTAGAGGATTTCTTTTCTAAATTTAGCAACTGGATGTATTCACTTTTTTGTTACCAGAGATATGTAATAAGAAATTTTCTGCCGAAAATTCGACGATTTCGAGCGGCATTACATATCTTTCTCTCTATTGCGTAAGCGGTAGCGAGAAAATAAAATATGTATTTACTTCTGATGTCATCAATGAGATGGAAAAAACCAGTAACACACTTGAAAAAATGTCGCGCGAACCAACGAAGGAGTGAGGTGGGAGGGCGCGAGGGAAAAAACGGCGGCAGAGTGGGGTGGGCGGTGGGCGTCTTTCGCGCCCCCGCGCGCTACAAGAAAGAGCGGAGTACGAGTAATTATTTTCTAATCTTCCGCCGGCCGCGCGACCTCTGGCCGGCGGCCGCCGCGCCGAGGGGCACTGCGCAGCGTCGCGCGCCCGCCCGCCCGCCGGTCATCATAACGGCAGCGCGGCCCGCCTGCGCCTGCGCCTCCGCCGCCACGCCCCCTCTTCACTTCACTCGCTCGCCCACTCGCCCGCCACCTTCAGCTCACTCACTCGCCCACCCGATCGTCTTCAGTTCGTTCCCTACACCCCCGCCATCCAACTACCCACTCGTCCAGCCGATCAACTTCGGTTCGCTCGCTCGCCCGCTCCCTCGCCCACTTGCCCGGCATCCAACTACCCACCAAATGATTTGACCAACTTCAGCTCGGTGCCCGGAGTTTGGAGCAGGAGATAATCTGGATGTTGTGGAAGGGTCAGGGCAAAAGAAGGGAATAAGGCAGAACGAAAGGGATAAAAGGGATAATAATATAAATTTTAATTAATAGACATAAGGATCAAAGGAAAGAATTGATGAAATAAAACAAACAATGAAGTTTTGGTTCTAGGTTTACATTTTATAAATATGGTTCCTGACAACCTGGTTCTGTAAAATACGGAATGTTCAGAGAATTTTCTTTCCGCGAGTGATCGTCTGTGCAAAATCATTCTTAAGGGGGGGGGGTCATCAAATATATAAAGCGTTTTGGGGAGTCATATGTGCAAATAATCTCATTACAAGAAATATAGCAAGTAGCAGATTTATCTGCTTGAACCCTAACAGTGTCGTAATGTTTTGTTGAAAAAAAATAAAAGGAGACTTCTACAAAACTCTAAAAGAACTCCTGGGGTTGTGACTTTGCTGTGTTCTCAACAAGTGTAATATTTTTAATTCTATTTAAACGCAACTCTACGAAAAATGTAACTTCTAAAAATTAAATATTAGAGAACTATGGAAATCCAAATTAGTCAGGTTTTGCAAATGCAAATGCAATACTCTTGTAAGCAGTTAAATGTAAAAGTATTCGCTGAAATAGAAGTTCATGACAGTATCTAAGGAGGTAACGGGAGTTGAAAAGTAATAATGTCGGTTCATTTCTTCAAGACTCGCTAATGAAACAGAAATTACTCTGACAATACTAAAAGGTGCATCAGAATTTTTTCTCGTTCCTCTCGTAAAAAGGAAAATAATTTCTTGAAGTTAAAGATGCTCAATTACTTAATTTCCGTTCCCGAACAAGACTAAATTATTGGTAAACTAAAAGTAATATTCCACTAATCATATTCTAGTGTCAAGAACCTTTACGTAGGCAGTTTTTGTGGAGACAGTGACTGAACTTCTGAACGTCAACGGTAAAGACCTACCGCAAAGTGACAGCAGGAGACGTGCTTTTATAATGTATCTTCGGGTGTCACGATGGCACGGAACGGCGAACAATTGCCCAATATGTCAATATTGTGGGACAAAAGAAACACGTCTTAGCGCCAAATTATACACAGGATCCACCAAGAAATGATTTACTACGAAACGAAAGAGATGTGTAAGAAGAAAAGGAACATATACATAAAATTGTATTATATTGTTTACTAGTATGTTCATTGTCTGTTAGTAAGTTTTTTTGATTTTTAGTATCTTAAATTTTAAGACAATCAGTTAATTTTTTTTAATAATCAGTAAATTATATTTTATAGAAATAACTTGTTTTGTAATACATTGTTTACAACTAAATTTGTATTACATGGTTTTATTCATTTCATTGTATCGTAAGAAAATTTAGTAACTATTTTTTTCAGTTCGTAGTCACAATTCATCTGAATTTCGTGGTACATTTTCTTCACTGAGCTATTTCTTAATGTTCCTTTTATCTAATCAGGGATTTCAGATTACCTTATTCTTCCGCGAAAATGACCATAATTCTTCACTTTTTTAATTTGTTGCTGAACTCACAATCTTTCTTGGTATGTTTATGTTGTAGCAATAATACTCCACGAAATGAAAGAGTAAGTCAAACAGTAATATACAAGCTCAAAACGTTTTTCTTGCTCCAGAGAATTATCTTAAACGTTTTACAGACTTGTCTTTACAGTCCATTAAATATAGCGAATAGAAGGGAAGGTCAGAAAATATCTCTCAACAATCTCCAACCAAACCAAATTGAGTGCTTCATTTTCGTCAAGACAATCAAGTACAATCAAGGAATCTTGTCAGATCGTGAACGTGGTTAATATGAAATTCCTTTCTTCTACTTCATTAAGTGTAATGAACACATCGTTTTTCTTTATCTGAATTCAGCACCTTTTTATTATTATCATTGAACAATATTCCTGGTGTGTAGCAATCAATTCGCTATTGCTCAAAATAATCCTTTCCTTTTCTCTTACCATCGTGATCATCGTTTTCTTACCACTACCGACCAATCACTCACTGCGATACATCAGTTGTAGGAGCGGTGTGCACCCAACTCTGTTTTGAACCATGGCTATCTGATATTAGCTATTATTAACAGTTTGAAGAAAGCGAAATATTTTGTTGCTGATTTCATTGAATGAGGTACATTAAAGAAGTATATTCTAAAACTCACACGCACATCGTAAATTCTCAGCCAAAATGCCCTTATCGCTGTTCAGTTCGTGAATGTATCGAAAAAAACATTAAACACGTGATATGACCTCCATGTGGATTTCTTCGTCCCACATGATCTCGTTGGGCAGTGAGCTGCAAGAATTAAATGGACGGGTCACATCGCAAGACTGCACCAAGACAGATGCAGATCACCATGTGGGATCCATACATCGGAAGCAGAAACTGAGGAAGACCAAGAACCAGATGGGCCGACTATTTTAGTAGAGTAGTGGAGCCACAATGGTCTAGTGCAGCGAGGTGTAGAGCAATTTGGAAGGATTATGAAAGACACATGTCAGGAAGAGCAGATGTTCAGTGCTAATTCATATTTATGTGGAATAGCTTGCCACGTGAGTTTTGCAAGAGCTTCCCCTCGTGCAAGAGGTCTTTGCCCTTTATGGGGTTCATTCATTCACTCGCTCACTCATTCATTCATTCGTTCACATGATCGCGCCCACTGTGCGGCGGTGGGTGGTCATGCCGCTTGGCTCCAGGGGGCGCTTGGCGCACGAAATGGAGAGGGGAGCAGGGGACGCAGTGGGGTTTAATTGCCGCGTTAACCTTCTGCGAAGGCGCCCGGCGGGCCGCCCCGTGGGCCTTCCCACCCCTTAGTTACCCATCTCCCAACCTGTCATTTCCACGGAAATTGTAGAGCATTTAATAAGAGACCTTTAACACGTTTTTCTTACCAAAAGGAACATGAAAGTGGAGGCATTAGCATTATTAATATTTGAAAGAGTACACTGATAAATATCAACAATTAACGCTATGCGTTTAACAAATCAGCATAATTTTCTTCTTATCATAATTTTTTCTTTAAAACTTTTCAATGTCACATTTACATTACAACTACAATTTACTTATAGTTCTCTAGAAAGTTATTTCGTCTTTCTTTTGAAAAATGTCTTACATCTTTTAGGTTTATGAGTTTTCATGATATCTTGCCTCTTCGGAAGTGAATAACGTAGGTACTTCTATTACGAGTCTATGTGCCCCGAAATGTTTGGACCTTTTATGAGATTCCAGTTTGATCATCTGATTACTTACAATACTAGTAAACACGTGCTCAAAAGTACTGCGAAAATACCAAAGCTTTATAAACAAAAATATGGAACTGTTTCAACAAATGACGTTCCAGGTTATTATATTCTCGTTTCGGTCCATTTTGCCTCTTGAATAGAACGTGTACAATATGCATTTGTGTTTTGAGGGGAGGTTCAGTCAACAATTGCAGATATGAGGTGCGATGGAACGTTTACTGAGGCGGTAATCCTAACAACTAGACCACAATGTTGGCGTTGAAGCAGGAAAACATCATCAGTATAGTTTTTATAAGAGCTCATAAGAAAGAAACAATGGGCAGTGAAGTTAATGGGCCAATGTTAAAAGAAGTTTACAATAGGACTGAAAATATACGAGTGAGAGTAGTGGTTCACAAGAAAGAAGGCGCACAACAAATGTAGCTATGCACATGCATAATATGCAGAGTTAAAGACAACAAAGAGAAACTTGAGAGTGATTTTTAGAACAGAAGTGATGAGCACTTTCCACATTGTTTAATTTCCTTTTTCTCTGTACCCTTTTACCATCAGGCAGATTGATGAAAGAGGAGTATAATTTTTCATTAATTATGTAGTGAAGAGTTTACAAAATATATGAGAAAAGTTTTTGCAGTATGAAATAGTTAATGATTACGTTCACAGTACATATATGTACGAGCAGATCAAATAAGTATTATTTTATTTATCACGCTTCTGAGCAAAGGTAATATTCATTTCTTGATAAAAACTTCATCTGATGGTTACAAGAAATAAAATAAATTCAAATACATGGTAAAATAATTCTCATCCATGCCCTACTTCTAGCCACGAAAATAAGCTTAGTACCTGCAAATGACTTGACATCAGTTTAAAATTAAATAAGTAGAGCACAATAATTCCTTAAGCCATAAGCCATGAAGTAGATTCACAAAAAATCTTCATTATGGTCATAAACATTCTCCTTCAAAGCTAATAGAGTAACTCATCTCATTATAAATCACCAATAGAAAAATATTTAGTTCAAAAACAAAATTACAACAATAATGATGCACAAATTGCTAATAAACTTTTTACAATCGTTTTATAAGTTCAATAGTTCACCAGTTTCATATTTCTTATCTTCATTTGTCTCGTTACCCCAATCATCAATCAACAACCACTGGCAATGCCATTTTTTTGCGAATACAACTGATGAAGTATGGTTGCGAACTTCAACAGTCACAGTGACTCCCCACCCAATCCCAACATGCTAAATACAACACCCTCTAGGATGAATGGACGGCGCTCCGCTCCTGAATGAAGCTCCGGAGCGCGTGTCGTGCCCGGGGAGACGACGCCCCGCCCCGCACGCGCACGGCGGTCGCACGCCCAAGGAAGTGGCCATAAAGACACGTACGGCGGCCACGGAGCGAACAAGTTTCGTAAAAAAAATTAAATTAAGAAAATGGGGAAAAAAACAGGCAAAGAAAAGCGGTAAAAACGATATTAATTAAAAAAAAAGTCTAAAGAGGGAGACAGATAACAATGAATAAGAAAGAAAAATACAAAAATAAAGGAAAACCGAAGAAGAATAAAAAAGAAGAAACTGGTAGGGCTACAACAACAATTAGATTCTCTCGTTATGTGTAACTTTTGAAATTTTCGGAAATTCAGAGCACTTTTTTAAGCGAATCCAAACAAATGTAAAAAAATGGAGCTGTTTTTGACAAAATATTGTTTTTAAATTTGACTTTAATTTCCGCAAAAGTGGCGCGAAAACTACTCATATTTTCAAAAACTTCTGCATGATCTCATTTCAATATCTACATTTCAAAAACATTTTTCATTAAGAAAAATCAAGAAATTCGGGCCTGCTTAATTTATATAGGTCATATTTTTTCTATCCGATAAGAAAGTAATACTTAAATTTTGAGCCATTTTTGAGAAACTCTTGAAAATGGTGTCGAGGCTTTATGCGAAGTATTCACAAAAATCAAAACAGTCATTTTTCACATTCAAGGTGTCGTGCTATCAACAAAATCTATAAGGAATATTAATTTTGGTGAAAATTCTGCGTACGGTTAGCCGCTAGTATTGTTCACAGACCGACAGACCGAGAGAACGACGGAACGATAGACCGAGACACCGACAGTCGTCAATCAATTTTCTCGTATCAAGGACCCACAAAACCTAGATTCTGGCAACGTATTAAAAGTTATTTACTACCTATAAGAGCAAGAATTATCTATTTTTCGGCGTCAGGGTTCGAGTCTGTTATCAGGGTACGAATATTTCTGTCGGAAAAACCCCTATTTTTTGTTGCAATACTACAATACTTGCTTTTTACTTCAAAAGTAGTACGCCAAAAAGTACAAATGGGAGAATCAAAGTGGGTTTCACACGTGTCTACTGTGAACTGTGTACTACGTTTCACTACTGTCAATGACTCGAAATTGATCACACACGTGATATGTTAGCAGAAATAAAACAATATCGCAGTATGCTACATCTTTGAACGTCACACTGTGCTTTGAAATACATACTGGGTTCAGTACATCACATTTTTTTACTTATTTGGTATTGAATGACCAAGAATAATTAATGGAAAATTAACACGGGAAATTTTCTGCAGTTTTTCAGATAAATATTGTACTGCATTGCATTTTACTGGGTCTTGTAGTGTGTCGCATTTTAATAATTAAAATAATGTAATATTTTATTGTACTTGTATTCTTTATTTATTAACGATGTGGTTGTTTTATGTTATTGAATTTTTAAATGTTTGTTAAGTAACTTGGTGCTACCTCCTATTTACGTTTTCTCATTATAATGTTTTTACATATTCTAAATTTTTGTCGATCTGTTCACATCCTATTCAACTCCTTTATTCGCTAATCTGGATAAAACGTCGATTTTTGGATAAATATCACTGAGAGTGTTGCCTTGGCGATCCCGGGCAAGAAATATGGGAAGCTAAATTTATAGGTCATGTTGGGAGCCTAAATGATGTCAACCAAAAAAATCTCAGCAATTTCATTTATGGCAATGGATTTTTTTGTAGAACGTATTATTCGCATTTCGTTATTTTGCCCTGTTATATTAATTTAACATAACCAAACACAGAAAAGAAAAGAAAAGAAAAGAAAGGCCACCCTAACGGTCGGGGGTCATTATTAAGTTAACAGTCAACCATCTGTTAAGAACAGTCGAAACGCATGATTTGAATGTAAAGGTTATACATATTCCACTAAATGGCATTTCTTGTTTTTATGATTTTTTTAGGAAAACAGTAGTTGTGAATGATACACTGCAGATAACTCAAACAAGATTCTCGGTTGGTTATTTTTTGTATCGAATTAATAACTAACATAACATCAACAAACGTGGCACACCCCTGCCATTTTTTTGGACGCATTTACGCTCGGAAATATGTTCTTCAACAGTAAAGAAATCCAATTTATGATCATGTTACTGAGAAACAAGTATATTTGAATAATTAAATTTGTTAAAAGAATTGACAACCCCGACCGGGATTCGAACCTAGACCTCCCGGTTTACGGTCAGTTCCTCGAATCACTGTACTCTCGAAACGATCAATTCTTTGAAAGAGGAAAAAAGAGAAAAGAAAGAGAAAAGAAAGAAAGAAAGAAAAAGAAAGAAAGAAAAGAAAGAAAGAAAAAGACAGAAAGAAAAAGAAAGAAAGAAAAAAAAAGAAAGAAAAAGAAAGAAAGAAAAAGAAAGAAAGAAAAAGAAAGAAAGAAAAATTGAAATGATTGAAGGCGTTGTCATTGTCAACAATACTATTTATTTCAATAATAGCAGCTTTCGATGGCTTAGCAATCATCATCAACATGATAGTATTGTTGACAATGACAACGCCTTCAATCATTTCAATTAGGTAAATGTCAACTATAACTCACCCCTAAACCAAGAAAGAAAAAGAAAGAAAGAAAGAAAAGAAAGAAAGAAAGAAAGAAAGAAAGAAAGAAAGAAAGAAAGAAAGAAAGAAAGAAAGAAAGAAAGAAAGAAAGAAAGAAAGATAGAGAAAGAAAAAATTAGAAAATCAATAAATCTGTCCGTGAACCTGTTCAAAGAATTCGTCGTCACGATAGAGCAGTCATCACGATAGTCGTTAGAACAACTGGGATTAAACCAAGGGTCCTGGATTCGAATCCCGTTTGGAGTGACCACGTCTTCGAAGAAATTTAATTATAGCATCAACAAATAACCCGTTTTTCCTTTCTGTGACGGGGTTTCGCCCCACTGCGCGACAGTGGCAATAGCGGCGACGGCGGCCGCCGCCCATCAGCATGCACGCGGCGGCGCGGCGCGGCGCGTCCATTGTCATGGACACGAGCGCGTGCTCCAGCCTTCATGCGACGAAAGGTCAGCCGTCCATCCGTCGCGCGTTCGCATCTGGAGACGGCGACGCGACGCGACGCGCCCCCGGGCGGCGGCCAACAAACCCCCGCGCTGCACTTCGTGCGCGACTCGAACCCACGACCCCGGACGCGCGTTCCGGGGAAGAAGGCTGCGACTCGGCCCTTATTTGGCGACGGTCTGCGCAGGGCTGCGGCTCAGTTACTGTTTTGTGTAGAGAAGTTTCAAATATAAGGCGACTCGCAGCTGTTTTTCCTTCAAAGGATGATGCAAATCAGATATTCTCTGGCTACTTCTTCCCTTGGGCGAAAAATGTTTCCAATCCAGACGCCAAATTTGATGGGAATATGCTGTTCTAATTGGCCTTATTTGATACAATGTGACACTAAATCGTATACATTAACGTGAGAGTAGAACATGGGTTTCGCGCATGTGAAGAGCAGAAGCAAGAAAAAAGAGTGAATCATAAATGTACGGTTAGCAATGAAAATCGCCCTATGAGTTTATTATTAGCCCTATTATGCTAAGATACGTAAATATAATAATACGACTTTTTTCGGTGTCAGGCTCTGAGGGTCATATAACCAAATCAGGAGCTATTAAAACCGCCCCCCCTATACATATTATTTTATTGCTATCATCGCAGAGTGCCCGCCAGTGGCCCAATGGCAACGCAATAGTGGGAACAACCATTTTTACCTCTAGTAGCCAGTAAAGCCGCTCTGGCTACCATCCTCCCTCCGCCCTCGCCATTTGCAGGTTCTCGCCACCTACTTAAACTCTGCATCCCCCACCGCCTCCATCACCCTTGGCATCCGCACCTCTGGTCGCCCAATCACCATGTATTCCCCACTGCCCCTTCCATCACCACTCCATCCATCACCTCAGCATCCTTCACATCCCTTCCCTCCATTACCCTAGTCATCCACATCATCCTGCCGCCTCCATCACCACTGCATTCCCCACCATCTCCATCACCCTTGCCGTCCACCCCCCCCCCCGACCCCCAGTTGCGCCTGTCTGCGTCACTACCTCCCTGACCACCACAACCTCCCCTCCCTCGCACTGCCCGTCTAGTGGGAGTCGCCGCCGGTCGTTCAGCGTTTTACGATCTCCCGAGCGAGCAGCGCTGCGGGGCGGGGGCTTCGAGGTCGCCACTCGGCGGGGCGCGCACCCGCTGCACCCGCCCGCGCCTGCACCGCCGCCTTGGGAACCGGGCCGGCCGACAGGAAACACCCGCGCCGCACCGCGCCGTGCAGTGCCGGCTTCCGTTTTCGCTACGCTCGCGTTTCGCCCGCGCGCCCAACCGCCCAACCGCCCAACCGCCCGCCCGCGACCACCCACGGGCCGCCGCACCGCTGGCCCATTCGCTCGGCGCGCGCCGTGTCGCCATCTCTTCGCTGCGCGGTGCGTGCGGGCGACGCCGGTGGTCCAGGATACTCCGGGGGATTTGAAAGTGCCGAAGGATACTCGATACACTTGCATTGGATTTCCAGATATTCTCACGGTTGTACTGATTTTTCTCAACAATGTAGTAAACTAACACATCGTATGCTATCAAAATATTGTCCACTTTTTACAAACCTTACTTAAAATAGTAGGTATTACGAAGAAAAAGAATAAACTTCGACAATTTTTACTTTCTCGTAGACATACTATATACGAAGTAACATACGTATTATATAAAACGTTATGTAATGCTGCCGAAAATCAATTTCGAGATTTCAACGGAAAAACACGTTTGGGTATACGAACGAACGAACGAACGGACGTCCGTGGGTTTCCATGCGTACGATCCTTTCCAAATTCAAACCGGGAGCGGTAGCTCAGTGCATCAACTGATGTTACTGCAGCGCCTCTGACCGGGAGGTCCTAGGTTCGAGTCCTGACGGCGGCATATTTTCGACACTAGCTTTCAGCTAGGTCGAATTCAGTCGCTGCCTGGAGGAGAATTCTATCGGCCGGCTGCTCTGATCGGTAGTTTTCCGTGGTTTCTCCGATCAACACCAGGCGAATGCGGACAGTACCCTAACAAACGGGCAACCTTCCCCTTGTCCTATCACTACCACATATTCTGGGAGACCGGTCGGGATCTTAGAGCTTGTCCCGGCTGGGGCGATGTCTCGCTGGTGGGAGAGTCCTGGTTAGGGAAAACCCCACTAGCCGACTGTAAGTTGGCGCCGGATCTCGCCATTATGCGAAGGAAGATTACTGCCAGCTTCTGCGAAAAAACATGCACTACACTAACGGGAATAATGACCAAAGCAGTTGACGCGCCCAGAAACAGAAAAAATCAATCAATTAATCAATCCAAACTGAAGAATTCCATAAAGTTCTAGTTGGAACTTTGAAATTTTGAAAAACATTCTTTAAAATTTCGTGGTAATTTCATGTAGTGCCCCGGACATTTTAAAATTTTCTCAAGAACGCTCCCAATTTTTCTTTAAATTTCTCGTAAGTATAAAGTAAAATACACTTATAAAGGTGGCATTGGTCCGATTTTCACGGTTAACTCTGAATTTTCGAAAATTGCAAAATTTTGATTTTTTTCTATCTTCCTACAACTATAAAATTGAAGATAAAAATGCTTCCTTCAAAGAAATTTAAAGTCCATAAATAGTTCTTTCATCAAGCTGACGTTAGATTTTTTTTAAAGTTTAGTAGTCTCCATGCAATAGTGCAATAGTGTAATAGTCTTTATGCAATAGAGCGTACAATATTTGCAATTCTAAAAGATTACATAAACATGATATTCTCAAAAACAGTTCCAAATTTTTTTCTTTAAATATTTTGACAGAATTAGTGCCAAACTAACTTTTCTATCCTTTTGTTTGTTCAAATATTACAAAAATGTATTGTTTTACTTGTGTCCCACGTCGGTAATATTTACATTAGTGGCAATTTCCTCACATTATTGTACTTATGAGTTCATGTGCTTTAAATAATGTCAAATAAAGTTTCTCGAAAAATCACAATTATCACATTTTCAGAAACGCTCAAACGCCATTTTCTCAAAAATGACTCCAATTTTTTTCAAACTTTTCGAATAGATAGCGCTAATTGCACTGTTTAATATGACGTAAAGTTCATTTTGAAGTATTCATTTTTTTAAATTACACAAATATAATTTTTTTAAATATCTCTCACGCCGTTAATATGCATATATCCATTGCCTCCTTGTATTTGTGAGAGGAATTGCTTTAAATTATGTTTTTCGACAATTCAATAGATTCCTGTTAAAAAGAGCTTCAAATTTTGCATTCCAAGTAATGCTTAATCGCCATTTTCTTAAAAACTGCTTCAAATCTTTCAACGAAAATTTGTATTTAGGACGAGATTTTAAACTTCTTTAATGTTCTTGAAGGTATATTTCAGTTCTAATATTAGGAAACCGAAACGTTGAGAAATTTTCAAACAAAAGTACTTTGGGCGGACGATATGTGGCAGCTGGCAACACCGTAAAGCCAGTCCGGACGAAGGAAATTAGGAAACTTTACTACGAGAACGTGTGTGCCATTCTGGAGCACTACTAGTTTATTGTACGGGAGAAAAAAGAAAGATAGACATGGAACTAATTCACTTAAAACCTTCAGAGCTCAGAGTCAGAATTAAATATATGTTGCAGGTATCTTAAGGATTATCTCTGAAACGATTCCAGATAATACAGAAAGTATTGCTCTAGGCTCATTTTCAATAGATGCGAATCATCTTTTAATCATTGGAACTAAAGAGCTCTCTCTCCTCTCTCTCTCTCTCTCTCTCTCTCTCTCTCTCTCTATATATATATATATATATATATATATATATATATATATATATATATATATATATATATAATATATATCTTTCTCTCTCTCATGTACAAAAATTCAAATAAATAACGATGACACCATCATAAATTTGCACAATCAACGGGAACACAAATACAATTCTTTAAATCAATATTAAAAAGGTATTATTCTTTGTTTTACATCAATAATGTGAAGGTTGATGTCATCAGCGGGAGTCCGTGTCGCGGATAGCACGAGGAAATCACCCCTCCACGCAGTTGATCTCATCGCCACAAGAGAGCAGCTGGTAGTCAATGTCGCCCTGAACGCTTTTACGCTTGAAATACGATCTGGCGGGATTTAGATCAATACATTTAAAACATAGGTTGCTATTTTTATGTATATGTTTACTTTTATTTTTTTGGCATATCCTCTTTTTTACATGATTTTCCACTAAGATAGAAAACGGCGGGGTTACTAGTGATAGTTTCCTTTCTGGACGCTAGTTGCGCTGAGAACTTTCGCCGCTGCCACCAGTAGGAGGCTTTGACATCACTGTTGTACCGCATTAAAAACTCTAAAATGAAAGGCGTACTTCTCTGTTCACATTCAAGTATCGACCAACTGGAGACAACCATACTGCAGTGGGTGAGGTGCGAACTTGAAACTCAAAGGGCTGTGACAAATTCATGGAATGAGTACAAATCTTCTACTACAGGATATGCTACTTATATGCATATAGTCTGTGCCATCTTAAATATAATATAATTACAATTTTGTTAGAAATGTGAAGGAATGATATGCAAAGTAGATAAAAAGTTAATTAAGATATAATCGGAACGCGGGATAACTGAACCGGATCCTACAAAAAGTAAAGAGCAGTATTTAGCCAGACAGAACATAACCTCACTCCACGGCTGTCATTCATTGCGGTACATTGTGACTTCTCCTGTACAGGCTGCCAAGGCCGTCGGCGATTCAGCGGCAGAAGCCTGACGATCACCGCGCGCCGGGCGCCGCGCCGTCGGATGCAAGCTTTAACGCGTGGAACCAATCGGAAATCCTCAGCTGGGCCCGAGATCACCTGAACGAACCAAGCAAAAGCCGCCTCCGAGTAATCCGCGCATAAGAAAGTGCAGGCGACGATACCCGAAGGACGCCGTCACCGTGGGCCGCCTCCTCCACGCTCACCGCTTCTACAGCCCCGGACCGGATGTCAACGCAAATGCATTTTTCTTCTCTGCAGTCATACAGCACGTTCACCTGGAGACTATAAAAACCCACCCCAATTCCATTCGTTTAATCATCATTTTTTTTTTTGTACAATAGGCATATTTTGGCCGTTACCTTGACAAGCATTATATTTCTGCAAATTATAATTATTTTGCACAACTTCTATGAAGACCTTTCAATATACATTTAAATGTACTTATTGTAATAAGTGACTTTAATTTCCCGTTTTGTAATGTGTATTGCTAATTTGTCCATTTTAACGCTCGCATATCAATTGGTCTACATGACATTGTTCAATAAGCAGAAAGTTCGCAATGAAAATGTCCTAGCAAAAATGTTGCTAATATCCATTTTTTATATCTTAGTAAAGCAAAATAACTGGGAAATTGGCGATCGTTTCGAGAAATACAGGTTAATGTGTCTCTCTTCAAAGTTGGTAATGTAATTATTCTTGCACCTAATTTCTATTGTGTAAAATACAATTCGCAAACATGGGTCTTTCTCCACAAATATGATCGAAAAAAGATATGAGACCCAAAGTGACTTAACGTTTTGCGGTATGAAAGATTATATTTAATAGGGCATATTTCAGTCCATATTTTCTCTTTTCTTATTGTGTATTGTATTCTACTGATGTAAGAACATCTAACTATCGTCTCTACTGTTCACTGAATACCAAAAAAACATGGAACGGCTACCAATGGATGTAATGCTGGTGGCCTGGTGAGACCGGTGACGGATCTGCAGCGGTGGCGGGGGTAGGGGGCCGAGCGCTTTTCGAGGCCGGCCTCGCCGTCCGTGATCGACCCTGCTCCGCTCCGCTTCAAATTCTCGATTTGTCGCGCTCGTTATGGGCGGAAAATCGCCTTGACAAATGAAGGTGGCCTTGGCCGCGAAGAGTTCGCGCCTCGGTAGGTCGGTCGCCGATTGCCAGCAGTTGCGAGCCGCACGCGTACCTCGCCACTACCGTCGCGCAGACGGAACGCGACCGTAGCCCCTGAGGGATAGGCAACCTCTTGCACACGCCTGTGCGGCGGGGCACCGCTGTGTTGATTCATATTACATCAAATGTTTTGGCGGTCAATTGTATAATGGGAGCTGTCTTCCTTGGATTTGTAGAAAGCCTTACCGTGATAGATTAGCCTTATTCTTGATAGAACCAAGAGCATCAAGTTCTAATTTTGTGTAAAGAATTGTTTATTCAATTTGTGATTTGATGTTGTATTCAACTTGCCACAGTTATATTAAAAAAACAGATACATAATCTTCCTGATGATTATTTAATAACTCCACTCTTAATAACAGAAATGAAGTCTACATTTCCAGACCACATAGAATGTAACATCAAGAATAAATTGCCTTGAATGTTTATATTAATCGTATTTATTCCGAACTATTATAATAAAAATCAAGCTTATAAAAATCAGATATATATATATATATATATATATATATATATATATATATATATATATATTTTTTATATATTTATACTTTTCTGCATCCTTTTATAAAAATTTTCAGAAAATGCACCAGTCCAGAATTATCGGTACCTATTTTTTGTTATTTTTTAAATCAAAGATCAATTATCAATCAAAATTAACCTCAAAGTCGCTCTAGTGAATGAATTTAAGAAATAGAGAAAAATTACAAATAAAGAAAAAAAAAAAAAAAAAAAAATAAATTGCGGTTCGAATACCAGAAATAAACTTGCCGAAGGAAAGAATATATAAAGCCATTAAAATAGAAAAGAAAGAAAGAAACGGTGAGGTTTTAATGCCATACACCTTCTAATTTATAATCCTGAGAAATAATTTTTCAGTCATGAGAGTGTTATTGACCAAAAAAGATGAAAGTACACATCACATTCCTAAACACAGTTCATAACGGTTAACACACTGCGTTATTCTAACATTTCGAAGAAGAAAACAAGAAAAGCAAGCATAACGGAAGCGAATAAGTCCCTCATTGTGGGAAAATTTCACATCGCCTCACGAACTATGTATGTGTACACGCTACGAGATAATGGTGCAACAAAATGAATGAAGAGAACAGTAAAATAATTAACCTAAGCACAGATACCGGAAGAAAGATATAATGGGTTATTCCATCGTTAGAGTTGTCATCAGTGCAGCATATTGTCAACAGAGCGCAAATAGCTGGAGGAAGTTCTTAATAATGTACGAAAGATTTAATACCTGTTTTCATAGAAAAAACGGAGAAGGAATCGTAAGCACTATGAAAGATTGCTCCTCTTTATATGAAAAATGGGAACTATGGTATGCGTCCGTAACCCTTCTATTTAATTTAAAGAAGAGGTGAGAATATCATTAGAGAAATCTCAAAGATTTGAGGTAGAAAGGTGAATATCGAACTATAATTTATTTCAAATACTAACGTACATGAGAAGAGAACAATGAGATGGGATAAAAAATATATCCAGAAGAGGACTAATCCTATCTTCAACTTTGTTGAGCTTTACCCCTGATAAATCTCTATTGGTACGATATAACAGTCGTAAATATTCGTATAACAGTTGTATAATAATGGTCGTATAACAGTTGTAAATTTTGGAAAATAGTTGTAATTTTTTTATATAAACTCTATAAATAAATTAATTATTACAATTGGTTGGTGGTTAGGTATATCCAAATTGTACTCCACCATGTCCTCTGTACAACCTAGACATGTGAAAGATGTTAACAAAAGAGATAATTCTGATTTTTGAGACATTCAGCTTATACACAATTATCATAAAAAACTGTTCTCACGTTATCTCAAATGCACATGACTAGCCTAGACCCAACGTAAAGACTAGAGTAAAAACAAACCAAGATCACAAAACGACAATCCACTATTTCCCACCTATCCACAATAGAATACTGTGAAACAATTCTGTCCAACTGAAACGTACGTATGTAGTTGTGAATCCGGACTGAAACTTCGGATAACCGAATGTCCTAGGATCGATACCACGTTCGTCCGTACGTACGTGAGTCGGGAAGTGCTGCTGTCTTGATGATCATTTTAGAGGTAATATTATTTCATCAGCAGTTTCGCTGAATTCCACTTGTCAATTCCAGGTATACACTGAAAGAATATGTAAAAAACGGTCGACAGACTGTGCGCGATTCTTTCCTCCTCATTCTGCCCTCCCCACCATTAATTAATCCGGGAGATAGGCTTATTAACAATGTCATTAGTACCATCCTCCATAACTTAAAAACTTTATACTTTAAGTAGGTGGATGCTAAATCAAGGCTTGAATGAGGTTGTAGGACCATAAAATAAAGACTTGTTAATAAAATAAATAAAATACTACAAAATTGAGCGCTTTCGAACAAAATGTGTCGCAGCTTTCCGGTACTAAGAAAGTTCCGAAGAAATTGTGGAGGAATTAAACCTTGGGGAACTCCTACTTTAGCATATTTTGTTACACAAATCGCGCATTACAGCACTACTTTTGTCCTCGCAAGCTCAAGGATATTGTCCCTCTCCTTCCCATCTGCGCGCTCGTCCCCGCGGGCGCCTTCGCCCCCCCCCCCCTCCGCCGCGTCTCCCGCGCTGATAGCGATCTCGCGGAGCGGCGCGGCGCATCGCATCGCGGCGCCCGGATCCGCGCGCTCCGCCCCTTTGTTCCCGGGCGGCCGCCTATGAATCAGAAATGACGTGGGTTCGACATCCGGCCAATGGGAGGCAAGGACGGTGAAGGACAGCCGTTGCCCTTTCGGCGGGGGGGGGAGCGGGCGTTCGTGGGCCGCGTGCGCCGCACCGCGCCACGCCATCTGCGCACCGCGCGTCCTCCGCATGATCTGTTCGCTTTGCTTCTGGCTGTTTGTTTGGTCTTGGCTCTCGTGACCACGCGCGGAACATCTGTACAACTGCGCACCCGAAGAGCCTGGAAATTATACTTCTGCGCAAACTGATGAGCATTGTTCATTTTACTAATTATGCAGTACACGTAAATATATTATTTTTAAACCGGAAGTATTAAAATAATTTGATGACTGGTTAAGAGATTTTGTAAAAGTAAAATTTATTGGATGCATTCGCATGGTCCCATTAATTGAACTCCTATGTTCTGCATTATATAAAACTTTCGACGCAAGTATTCCGATATTTTAAATGAAAGGCGCCAAGTGATAAGTTACAAAAAGCTATATATTTTTCCTGTTTACAGATGTATTTTATACTTACGCATGCCAGTGAAAAGTTTACTAGGTGCTGTGACCAACGTCACGTTTAGTCATAACCTCTGTATATCGTCGTTTAATTTGTAGAGATCTGGACAAATACAAGATTCATTCCAACCACGAAAAGCCTTCTTTATGTTTCTTATAGTACACGGGCCTCCTGTTCTTCAACTATCATTTATTTGAAATCGCACACATTAGGCGTAATATTGCTCTCACACGATTCAAGAAATGAAGTAATTTTTACTAATCCATGTTGATATATAAATTCTGAGACGTGCATGAATAAGACTGTTGGTGTGTCATTATGTGCATCTAACCTTCTAATGTGCTTTTAAAATTGTAATAAAAGTACATTTAAAATAAATTAGTCATGTTTTAAATCAGCTATAAAATTTCATTGATGGACTTTTGATCGGACAATTTCTGAATGAAAATCTAAATATAAATTAACGCATTGTAAGTTATTGTCGTATGTCAGCAAAAATGTTTTGACCTCATCTTTTGTAACTGGCAATAACTCGTACCGACAACAACAATCTGGTATTTAAAAATAATCAGTCATTTATTTGTTATATTCTGTTTAATAATTAATTTTACATATTTCTGTTGTATTGTAATCATGAAAGCCTCCATTGAAGGCCTCTAAAATGGGTTCAAATCCTACAAAGGTAAGTTTATTATGTACGACAGACAATAACTAAAATCAAAGTTTTCAGATAAACTGCTTTTTAATTCAACGTTACTTGCAATATAAACAAAATATATATCGGTGATTTTACATAAGGAAAAAATCTGTATTGTACTTCAATAGCAAACTTGATGCTAAAACAGTATGTACTATGCGCAAATTTTCACGCAAAATTATGCGAAAAGTACTCACATTTTCGAAAAATTGACCTTACTTAAAACTTCTTTAAGGAAGAGATTTCTCTATCATTTATATTTTAATTGTAGGAGACGCCGAACAAATTTTGAACTTTTGCAATTTTCGAAAAATCAGAGTTTTTAACGAACACGAGACCTGTACCATTCCCTTAAACTCCTTCACGCTATTAAATAGTAAAGTATAATCAAAAATGTTGGAGCCATATTTTTGAAAATTTTGAAAATGTCCCAGGGACTTCATGTAAAGAACCACCCAAAATTAAAATATCGGTTTCAAATTCAAGGACATCAGCCAGATTGGCAGGAGAATATTAATTTTGGAAAAAATCACGTGAACGGTTTACGCGCTAACGTTGTTCACAGACACACAGACGTTTTGCCGTCAATCAATTTTTCGGTATCAAGGACACAAAAAACATAGATCCTGTCTACACCACGTGTTAAGAGGATTTTTTCTAAATTTAACACGTCAATTTATCCACTTTTTCATTAACAGAGCCTTGCAATAATATCGGAGATTCACCATTTTTCGAGCAGTGTTACATAACTTTCTCTCTAGTCCTTAGCCAGAAAGTAAAAGATAAGAATATACAACAGAACATTATATCAGCATTTCAAATATAGTTCGGTGCTAACAGCGGTGGCGAGAGGTTGTGAACGCAGCGCTGCCTCGATAGTTTAGTCGGCGTCTGTCGAACACTCAGTGAGTGGCGATTGCTTGAGAAGTGAATGCAGTGATCTCAAAAGTAATTCTAAGAGTCTATCTACTTGTGAATATAGATAAAAGTGATTTAACGTGCTCTAACCTCGGACAGAGCATCAACGCAGCGATGCAGGCCGTGAACAACACCACGTACGACCCCATGCAACAATCATTAGAATTTCAACACCACCTTATCAGTGATCAGCAACATCATCAAATACAGGCGCAGCAGCATCAACTACAGGAACAGCACCAACTACTGTTACAATTGCAACAGAAACTACAGGACCTACTAACGCCAGTACAAAACAGCGAACGCTCTAGTTCGCCGCCCTTGCAACTTAGTGCACACGAACAAAGTGATCCCAAAAGACAAAAAATCGATTCTGTTTCACGTTATGCTATCCCTACTTCAAACAGTTTCATAGCATTAAACAACGAAACGGAAGAAGACGAACACAATTGTTTCGGGGAAAAAGTTATTAAAATTCCTCCTATAATCATACACAAAGCGGAAAACAACATCAATGTGTTTGCCGTTGCTGGGTGGAGGTGTTCAGGAGCAGTCGTGTATTGAATCGCGAGTGAAGCCCAGTTTAGTGTTAGAACGTGAGACGAGTTCTATCACGGCTGTGATAATACTAAATATACTGTAAACTAGTCTAGGATATAGCTGCAATTGCAGCTAGTGATCCTACCCCTATGGATTCTTCTGAGTACAGGGGAACCATAACCTCTAACTTGCCTGATAAACAACACGGAAATTCATCAAAGAAATCATACGCCAGTGCCATGACCTCAGATGTATTCCCATCTAAAAATCAAGCAATCGTCATTGAAGCACAAGAGGGGCTGCCTATAAACGACATCAACAAAGTTGCGTCTATTGTGGACTCTAAAGAAATAAGGTTCGTGTCACGCGTTTCTAATAATATAATCTGTATTTTTCCTCTAGTCAAAAGATAGCAGAAAGTTTTACTGATAATAACAAAACAATTAACTTTAATAACATAGGATTAGTTGTCAGACCACTTATTAGTAAGCACAAAAGAGTTATCATTTCCAATGTTAGTCCAATAATACCTCATGATGTAATAGAAGCATAATTTACCAAGAGGAACATAGTAACTGCTACAAAGATTTCATTTATTAAAAGAGAATTATCAGAACCAGGACTGTCACATATAATGAGTTTCAGGAGACAGGTGTATATTGAATCTGATGACACAGATAAACTCCCAGATTCTCTTGTAATATACTTTGATAACACATCATACCGTATTTTTCTGTCTACCGATAACACATCTTGTTCATTTGTAGTCAAGAAGAACACATATCTCAACTGTGTCAAAATAAACCTAATGTAAATGACATGGAAACATCTGAAAGTTCTACCCAGCATGTACCTAACTTCAACATCAGTACAACCCCAAGAACAGTAAATAATGCAATGAAGGAAATAACAAATAATTTCCCTCCCCTTCAAAAACGACGCCTGCCTTCAGAGTCATCAACTCAACCAGAAAGTACTTTCAGTAAAAAGTCTCAGAGGAACAAGAACACAAGGCAGAATAAAAAGAAAAAGAAACTTGAAAATACTGAAGAACCTTTAAATAACCAAACAAAAACTGTTGAAAAATTAACTGTTTGAAATTAGGAACACAATTGAAACCAATGGGGATAAATATCCCCTATCCTATGAACAACTTGTAAGCTTCTTAGAAAACACCTTTGGATCTAACAACCCAGCAATGATTGCAAAAGACTACACTATAGACATACAAGGATTAATTACAATGATGAGTGAGACCTACCTCTCACTCTGTGATAGATCTATAAAAACAGGTTTACAATAATATTAAATAAACTGTAAAAAAGAATTGAAATACAGAATGAATATGAATATTCATCAACAGATTAATAGCTGCTAAACTATTCTTGGCATGATCATCCTACAATGGAATGTAAATGGATTCTACCCTATATATGAAAGATGGCAGCTATTATGCCACCAATATACGAGTAAACCTGATGTCTTATGTTTGCAAGAGACTAACTTCAAAAACAAAAAAAGTAGTACTGTTTTTTACCATAACATGTTAAATATTTCCAACCACTGGTGCAATGTAAACTGTAACCATGCTATGTAGTAACCATGCCACGAAAACCCCTTATTGTAAACTGACAGAATAGTCGCTAATAACCTCGCAGTTGATGCGACTATAAATACATTTTTTAAAAAGGCGGAAAACTTTCAACTATTAATAACTGACATTAAAAGTTAAGTTAGTTAAACAAGATTTCACAACGAATATAGAAGCAAAGTGAAAGTTAAATTTAATTCAGAAGTCGATTTCAGAGAACTACGTAAATTTTACAATGAGAACTGCATAGAATATAACACGTTTCGTGACCCAAACTTAAAAACATTTTCAATCGTAATAAAAGATATTCACCCATACTATAGTGAAACAGAAATCTTCCAAGAACTAGTAAAAAAATACCCAGTGATAAAAGTAACCCGCCCTCACGGGGAAGACAGGAAACCTTTAACATGTGCTGTAGATTTAGAGAACAATAGCAAGAGATGGAGCGTTCTATCATTAGATAGGTTCATTTATAGTGTTATTAGAGTGTTTCCTAGATTCAATTCGAAAATTCCAATTCAACGTAAAAAATGTCAGAGGTTTGATCACACTCAAGCTAACTGTGGACGCCCCTCAAGATTTGTTTGCTGTTTGGGGAACCACTATTCTAAATGTACGGAATCAAAAACGGAAACAACTGCGAAATGCGTAAACTGTAAAAAAGAGTATTCAGCCAATTGGAAAGGATGTGAAGTTTATCAGAAACTGCTAAAGAAACACGCAGAGCGATATAACCAAAGACAACAGATATTTACAATTAGAAAAGTTGCAGAGACAAATAACTTCTATCATGATCAAAAACAATTCCCTCGAAATTATCCACAAGAGACTAACCCAACGCAACTTCCTCCCAATAATCCCTGGTTCACGAATCATCAAAGACTAAATTTCCAAATCCCCCGCAAATGAACTCCAATCTCCTTTCACACCAAGGGCAGTTGATAACACCAATCATTAACCAAGTAATAAACGCATTCATTCCACAAATTCAAATATTAGTAAAATCAGCCCTCGATAATGGACGTAAATAAATATCCAGAAACTGAAGATTCTGAACTGGAACGCGAACGGAATAAAAAGGCAAGGAAATAATTTGCAATACTTTATAAAGAGTCCCGACATAAAAATAGCTTGTATTTCAGAAACTCACCTGTTACCCCAAATCAAATTTTCATATATATTCTTTATGTTGAAAATCGTAATTGAAGTCTAAAAAAGCAAATTTTTCGTCGGATTGGAATCAATTTACCCTGAATACTTCGAACAATTGAAAAAATACGCGTTTTTTAGCTTCTTATATAAGTTAAAATTTTTTAACCCCATACGCGTATGAATATTAATTTAAAATAATCTTGCGATTTTCTGTAGATGATTAAGATGTTTTGAGAAGTTTTCAGGCAATTATATCCGATTTTGATCCCTACAATCAACAAAGAAGAAGGGAAAATAGAAGAAAAATACTTTTTCCTACGTATTTTAGCTCTTATTTGACATGTTATTTCATGTCAAATATCTCATGTTCTGACGCAGATCATAAAAAGGGCTAAATATAAATTTTATTCCCGAAAAATTATCTTATAAAAAATATAGTTTTCCAAAATTTACTTATAATTTGCAGCCGACAGCTCAATATAAATAAAACAATAATTAATAGTTTCCTATTTATTTTCTTATAATTAGATTTTGTTTTATTAATTTCGTAGTTTTTCGTATATTTTCGTAGTTTTTCTGTTTTAGGTTTATTAGAAAAGATAATGAAAAACTGAATTGTAAGAATAATATTATAATCTGTAATTTGAATATTGAACGAATTACGGTTTAATAAAATTGGAGGATAAGACATAATAAAGAAATAAATAACTTATGTAAAGGGGAAGATGAAACTAGATTTGTGAAATCCCGAAGTTTCTTTTTGTCACTGGGACATGCACAAAATACAAGAGTATTAATAATGAATAAAATATATTGAAACAAAATTATAGGAATAACAAAAGTGATGGACCCCAAGATAAAAGAAATTCAAAATATTGTGGATGATCTGACGAAGATGTAAATTACCAGAAGGTTAATGAAGGTTGAAAGAAGAGAAGAAAGGAGGCAGATCGCAAAGGCATCCCAGGCGCACATCGGACCGTGATGCTTCGAAAGAAGGGAGATGTTTTAAGCGAGGATTCACGCCTTACTGGCCACCCTTGCCCTATCGAGGTCTTCCTCTGATGCTCCGTGCCGCGCGCTGCACTTGTCTTCTCCCCACTTTTTCTCTCCATTTGCACCTGTTCTCGATGTTTCTTCGCCTGCGTTTTTTGCGCTTCCATGGTTAATCTTACGGCCTCGTCGTGACTACTTCTTTGGATCAGCCAGGCACTTGTTTCTTTCGTGTTTATTGAATCCTCGCCTGACGTCATCGTGCTGGATGACTCACTGAAGTTTGACGCTACATAATTTTTTAATCTGTCAATTTTTATTTCGTTTTCAGAAAATACAATAAGATATGAGAGAATGACTGTGTCATAGCAATCACTAGAAAGTTATTCATTTATTTAGAATCATGCTTTTACAGGGCACGCGTAAAAAAAGATTGTGATGAGTGAATTCAATATTGGAATGCTAGTAAAAGTAAAGAATTCAAATTTCATACCCCTCTTGAAAATTGTAAAATTTAATTGCGATCAACCATAATTTGTTGGAGTATTAACGTATAGTATTACCACTAACCATGTTGCCTAGACTAATATTTAAGTAGTATAGTATAGTAATATGGTGAAATTCTTTCACTGCAATCTATTTAACACATCTTGAAGTATTTCCATGGGAAACTATCTCATAAATTTTCTAACTTTTAAACGTTCATAAGCATTTCTTTTTACTTACTTTCTTCGACTGCTTCAAAATTAAAAATATATTTTTTGGATGTTTCAGTCGCAAATACTTTTGTTTCTTTTTACCTGATGAATAATACTGTAGATGCTACTAACGATATCTAAGAGAAAGAAAACGCGTAGACCTAAAACGTGGAATCAAATACTACGGAATCGTCTCATAGTATATGTGACAAACAACACACTAATATTATTACAATCCAATCACGTGTTACATAACTAACTTCGTATTATTTTGAAGGGGGAATGACGAGTCAGATTCCCAAATAACTTCGCGTGTCAAATGCAGTACTATCTTCTTTGGTGTAAATTGAGGGGAGAATGGATAAGAAAAGCGTTGTTTTGATAGGGTACTTCTTAAACAAACATAATTTTGTAGCTTCCACCGACGGGATCGTAGTCTCTTTGAGGACGTTTTCCTGCCTAAAATGCCTCTCCCATTTATTCCCACCCCCTTGGGGCCGGGAGCATCTGCGAGACGGTGACATTTGCGTAATTAATCCGGGCGCCCCGCTGCGCCACGCGCTCGCCGCGTCCTGCAGGGGCGGCGGCCCCAGGCGCGCAGCCAGGCACGCACTCCGCCCACGCCCAGCGCCAGCGGCGGCGGCCTTCGCGCTCGTCTCGGCTGCCCCTGCGTAAAGGCTCTCAGTCGCGTTCGCTAAACGTGACACTTTTATCCGTCCGGGTTAAAGCTATTTAGCCATTAAACGAAAGTGACAAAAGTCACGCTGTTTTACTGTTCCGGGTTAATAATAATAATAATAATAATAATAATAATAATAATAACAAGAAGAAAAAGACGAAGAAGAAGAAGAAGGGTGACTTAATTATTGGTGACACTCAGTCATAACGCCTGTTCTTCCATCTAACCAAACAAATATCTTACATTATTGATTCTTTACTAAAAGTAAGAGCCATTTACATTTGTGAGTATCTTTAGCTCCTGCATAAAGGTTGAACTTTCACCTTCGTTGGTATAACCACACTATATTCGGTACAGACGTTTACGCATGAACGTTCAGGAACGAACACGTTTCCTGAAGAACATCAGTACCCTGCGGATTTCGTTCGTGACAGTTTTAACTGGGGTAATTAGAGGCTCGTATTTACCTTGCCAGGTAAAACGGTAGGATAACTGCCGTGTAGTCCGAACGTGAGTGGGGATTAAGGGATATCGGACCACTTCCCTGGTAGATGTACGGGCTGCCAATGGCGATGTTACCTGTCCCGACAGCTGCGGGAGATCGAGACCACCGAAATCTTACACGCGATATTCCTATTGATCGAAGCCTTGCACTGATTGAATGTTTTACTGTGCGCGTCATTCATAAGTAACTTTCATGAATTATAATACAACTAGGTACCCGACCTAGTCAGATTATTCATCACTGAGTTCGATAACCTATTCTTTTTTATTTTTTTTTTTTTTTCTGTTTAAGTGTTTATTCAAAATTTGAGGACAATCGCATGAGTGGTTCAAAAGCCTTCATGGAACACTATCACGTACCACGTTAATTTTTATGCATTAATACTAAAAACATTAAAAATTTAATGAATAATTTGCATCAATTTATTATGTGATAGACATCACAAATCTGATGATGCTTTTTGATGTAAAATTTGATTTCGTTAACAGTTTAAAAACGTAGCATTAGATATTGCATGAGAATTCCCATTTTTATGTTTCCTTTCTAAAGTTTTTTTGCATATCTTACAGTTTCAATTCGGAAAAAGCACTTAATAATTTTCAAGTCCCTTTTTCCTTCGACTCAATTTCCGCGGCAAGAAACAATGACGGTAATGTGAGTACTTCCTGTCTGGACAACAACTGGCGTGTTGAAATGCGAGCGTAGCTTAGCTGTCGTAGTACTGCTCTGGCCCTGTCAACGACTGTCAAACTTCTAGAACTGGAAGATCACAATCTCGCTTTACACGTCTCAACTAGAAATGATATACATCATCAGCATATGAAACTTTTAGTAAGACTTCTGTAGAGTTTCCATATTTCAAACCATCAGAAATACCTCAAGAGGCGTTAAAATTTCACAAATAAGTGCAGATCACAATCATTTTCTTGCAAATTGTAGTACAGTATAAACTGATTTCCCTACTGGACAAACCATGCTTTTTGGTCGATTGCCTATCTGCACCTTAACTAAGTACATACCCTTTAACAAATCATCCTCTTTCAAGCTCATTGTGAACATTGATTCTCATTTACCCATTACTTTAGGCCACAGGAAAAAGTACAGTACAGTTAATGGGCAGTAGAACCACATTAAAGACAAAGTCCATCATGTGGAAGTTGTTGTTGGCTATCCGAGAGAGGCAGATTGTTTCCCATTTCTCTCCTTTTATCTTTGGTAGGCCAAACCAAATCGCATCACAGTCATTATCATTTATTTATGACATCATTTACGTCTGACTCACAAGTTCTGTCACTGACCGCTGGTAGACCCCCCTGCTTGTAATGGATCGTCGCGCCTTCGGGGCGCCGCCGCTGGCTGAAGCCTCCGTCCGGGCGCGCTCGCGTGACGCACCTGGGAGATCGCGCGCGGAGGCTATCTTTAGGCGTGAAGTGGCCGCAGACGCCGGCGGCCGCCGGCGGTGGAAGGGCGGGCCCCAGGGAGCAGGAGACTTGTGTCCCGGGAGAGCAAAATGCACAGCCACGAACGTATTCGAAGACAGCCCAGCGGAATCGACAAATGATTTTTACAACGATTGATACTCGCCAAATAACTTTTAAGGTTAATATTGGCATAAAATGCGTTGGTAATTATGCGTGCGACAGACTCAAGAATGTTTTATATTCACGCGAGGCCCGAAGGTCCGAGCCTCGTCCTCAACTTGGACACGCGTAGCGAATCGTCACAATTCCGCGGGCAAACTTCTGATTCAAAGAAGGAAATTCTGATTCAAACTCCAAACCGATGTAAATGACTTGTGTCTCGGGAGAGCTCTCCGATCGCTAACTCCGCTTGGCTGCCTTCGTAGAGTTCGTGGCTCCGCATTTTGGTCTCCCGAGTCAGAAGGAGAGGAGACCCGCCGCACGCGCTGCGCCTCCCGGTGCTCCTGAGAGTGGATTTCAGTTACTTCTTCCTTCTAGTGAACGATGGTGGGGCGTATTATGAGGGGCGAAAGATGATGAAGAAAAATTAAGAATTTAATTATATGAATAATATTCTTTATTATAATCCTCAGGCCCTAGATTTTTCGTCTATTCATAAAATGAATTTTCTAACAGCTTTTTCGTTCAGTTTGCCTGATTAATTACGCAAATGCTGCGATGGTTCCTTGTTTTGTCTTTAGACGTTATGCTTGCACTAGTGTCACTATGCGCTAGTTTTCAAAAGCTCTCCTTTTGCTACAAGTGGTAAGAGTGGAGTCGAAGAAATGGATTATTATTTTGTCCGCCATACTAAAAAATCAAACCTGAAGTTTTTAGTGTTGTAAATAATTCTACAACTCGGCAGCTGAAATTTCTAGTTTTCAAATATTGCTAACCATGTTATTTTTTTTATTTCCTACCTGATCGGCCCTGCAGGTCTTTCGGGGATTATTATTTACAAAATCTGCATTAGATGAAGAACATAAGTCTCCTTCAGTACATCAGAGCACAAGTACACTTACTTGAACGTATGTTTTTTTTATATATTTACAGGTTTCTATTTACATTTAATACCAGAATATAACATTGAGAAATTATCACACTTGTGAGTAATACATATACACAGTATTTACAATCATATATAATGATTATAATCATATCACCGGCAATTCATGGTGGCTTTAAGCGACCTTTTGGAAAGCGTGACAATATCCTGGATGGCGCCTAAGCTGTACGGCCAAGGTTAAAGTTCTTTTGCTGGGACAAGCTTCAAGCCTTAAATACAAAAATTTCGATATTTTATTTATGTATACTTTAATGCCACTAATGTTTAAATTGTCTTTAGATTTGAGCATTAGGAACAAACCAGGGATCTTTGGTAACCAGTCTTAGAAATTGCTTTTGGATTATTTCTAATTTATTAATGTGTGTGTTTCCAGAGCCTCCCCATACTGAGGATGCATAGGTGAGCGACGGACAGATTATAGATTTATAAATTGTTACTCCATTTTCTATTCTTAAAGCTGAGTTTTTATTTACTAGTGGGTAAAGTTTGACAATTTTTGCATACGTTTTGTTTGCAATATCAACTATGTGGTCTTTCCATGTTAATCTTCTATCTAATTTGACTCCTAGGTATTTGTCGCATTAGTTATTGTTTAGCCAGAGAACCGGATTGTTGTGAATTTTTAAAACTGGAGGGATTATAAATCTTTTAAGCGAGAAAATCTTAACTTGTGATTTGTTAGGGTTTATCTGGATCCTCCATTTATCAGTCCATTTAATTAAGGTATTTAAATCATGTTGAAGGTATTCCAGGGCAAGAACCAGTTCATGTGCAAGGATGGCAGTGTCATCTGCGGAAAGGGCTGTTTCGGTATTTAATAGTTCTGGAAAATTGGAAAGGTAAATTTTGAATAAAGTCGGGGACTATAGGGAACCTTGGAACCGCTGAGATTCTGTATTTATTTTTCCAATTTTAGAGTTTGAACTTAAAAAAAGGCCTGTACTTTTTCTCATGCTTTATTTTTACTATTTAGGTCACCTATAACAATGATTTTCTTATTATTATAATTCTGTTTTTAGATTTATTGCTACCATCTCCAGATTGTCTGAAGATGGGCACTGATTTGTGAGTGACTAAGTTCTTTACGAATTATAATCGCGACCCCACCCGCAGCTTTACGAGAAGGCCTATCATTTCTATATATATATATATATATATATATATATATATATATATATATATATTAAAACTGGGTATCTTGAATTTGTCAGTTGGATGGAAATGCGTTTCCGTAATGCACGCTATTTGTATTTCGTGTAAGAACATGAAGTTCCTAAATATATTCTCTTGTTAGCTTAAACCATTTGCGTTCCAGTTTAATAATTTAAAATCAGTGAGCTGCTTACGCTTCATTTTCGTAACGCAATCTGAATCATATTTTGGATTTGTTGTAACAGAAAATTCATTCCTTGAGTAATCACAGTACTTGTGATTGATTCGATTAATCTATTCATATCAATGCCTTGACTTGTGTACTGCATCGTATTTCTAACATTAGCTTGAAAATTATTTAAAGGTCTTGTCCAAGGACCTGGTTTTTCGGGTAGGAGAGGAAAGTCGGCATTGTTCAAGACTGCAGGTTGGCGGTATCTGGCTTGCTTGCTTTCATATCTTATCCCTTGATGGACACCCTGCGCACCATTCAATGCCTTGTCCTGTTCTGCGTTATATTTCAAACCATTTGCTGGTTTAATTCAGCCTTATATACAGAGCAGCCATGATAATTCGCTGTGTGAGTTTCCTTGCAGTTAGCACAGGAAGGTTTGACCCCCGATTTAGGGAGTGTACATTTAGAGTAATGATGGTCATTAAGGTATTTAACGCAACGAGGATTGTTAAAACAGCTTGCGTATGTCCAAACCGTTGGTAATTCTTACATTGAATAGGAAGCTTAGTTTTGGTTAGAACAAACAGTCTAACTAAACAATAGTCTAACTTATTTAGTTTTAAAATTGATCTGCCAGCAACATTGTTCTCTACGTCTTCAGCAACTATCTGCAGGGGTTTTTTGCGTTTGCCATAAAGTCTTACCACTTTTAATATCAATATACTATCAATAAGTTCTTTTTTGATATCATTAACATCTAGACATTCCGGTACATCTTTTATTACAACTTCAAATGCTTTTAGAGATGGATCTCTAAAGGAGTAGATCTCTATCTCGTTATTTTCGAAAAAATGTGTAAATTTCCTGAAATCTTCGATGTTGCCAAATTGCACTTTGAATTTATTGTTGCTGTATTTAACTTCAAAATTTTCTATTTCATTTTTCACAATATCCTCTTTAAGCAGTTTATAATTTAACAATTCATCGTCTCTTTTGTTGTAATTTTGAATAATAATTGGGAGAATTTTTATTGCCTTAATTTGACTATCATCATTCTTCTCTACGTAATGTAAGGATTCCAATCTGTTTCCTACAGGTACTTTATAAAGTATTTGATTTACTTCGGTTTGTAAACGTTTTTATCTTTTATCACTTAACACTTCACTTGAATCACTGGTTCTTTTTCAGATATATCTACATTTTTTTGGTCGAAGATTTGAAAGCACGTTCGATTGCACCCTTTCCGGGCTGCTGCGAGTTCTCTTTGGCGTTTTGTTGCTCCTCGTCTGGATTTTGAAGTTCCGGAGGAAGGTGGAAGATCCCCGGCAGTACCCTGATGTACTTGCTGCGGTTGAACTGCTTCTGGTTGCGTTAAACCTTGCTGTTAAGCGTGGATAATGTTTTGCAGTATGCCTTGCTGTGGAAAGTTAACACTCGAATGTGAATGGAATGGTACGTACCCCGCATGATATTGCGGCAACAATTGATCATTTTGATATGCGAACATAATGTTATTTTCCATTGAGCTCATGTGGGAAGACCCTTCAAAGGTTACTTCATCACCCTTTGTAGCATCCATTGCCATTTTAATATGCTGCCCCGTACCGGGGCAGCCGTTTTCACACATTAAACTGACCTAGTGTTAAGGGATAATTGCATGCAATTTTAGAAAAAAAAATCAATAGAGGAACAAGTAAAACCTACACCTGGTTTTACTAGTGAAAAACTTTTACCAATACTATCAGCGTCGATAACACAAAACCTCACTGGTAGTAGTAGAAAGCTTATTGCAAGGAGCGACTCTCGGTGTGGTCTTACCCCGACGGGAGCCGAGCTCGAACTGCACCATGTTCTATTGGTACTTTTATTAATAATTCAACTACTTGTGGTAAAAGGGGTTGGGAGAAGATTCTGAAGCTCAAGAAAATGTGCGCTAATTACACTTATCATACATGTCAAACACAGTTTTCACTGTTCTTTCACGAAAATAAACCAAATCAATTGATTTTGATGGGTGATTATGATTGATAAACAATTGAAAGAGAGGCAAGGGAAATGGGAGAAACCTCTGAAGACTTGTAGCGAACCTGCTTTGTCCATCACAAAAGCCTCGTGATTCGAACGGGATTTAAACCTCGACGTTCAGACGTTTAAATTGGTCAGTCACTATTGTATTATGTTGATGCACATGGTGGTATGAAAGGCTGGTGTGAATGCTATCTCACACATGGTGAAAAAAGTTTACTTCCACGGTATTTGAAAAACAACCTTCATTTTCACCTTCTTCAAAGATGCTCCACGTCAATGCACCATGAAGGCTAGCCCATCTCTGAGCACCGGCACTGAAATTCTTAGCATTTCAAACAGAGTTTCAAAAAGTACAAAATAAGATCGCCACAAAAGTGGTTATCAGGGGGTTCTCAGTTTTTCGACACTTTTCACTATGTTTTCTAACGTCATTCTTCATCATTTTCCCTTATGTTCATCATCACTCCTTCTATGGTGGTCGAATACTGGAATGAATTAATTAGGTTAAAGTAAATAAATATTTAAAAAAGAAGAAAACAATTGTTCAATCGTCATACCAGTACGTCCATACTGCTAGATCGTAAAAGGCTTATCATTGGAACGATAGAGTAATAGGATAACTAATAGGGCATCAAATGACAGCCAACGCATACTAGTTGGGGGGAGTATGATTTATAAGTAAGTAGCATCAAATGCACCTGTATTTCCATTGGTCAGATTTATTAACTTTGTCAGTACAATGTACAAAAATTGTTTTTGTTCAGACAATTACGAAGAAACCTAAACGGAAAATCCCTGTTTAAAATTAAATTTTGAAGTCATCGAATATAATTACGTACGTTGGCCACAAAAATCTCATGCGTCCTGATTTTTTTATCTCTAAGTCGACGAGCGATTTGATTGGTGTGTGAAGCTCTTCGAAGGGTATACTTTATTGATTGAAATACACAAAAGAGAGAAAAAAACAACACTGGACTTTTCCTTCGAGACGTATCATAATTGGTAGCAGACTTGTCGGGTGAGTAGCAATTTTTAATCAATATAAAGACGAGTTTTGTATTTCTTCTAATTCGTAAAAAAAACATACGACTGCTGAATAAACTGCACGATATTTAAGAATGAATATTTCTGAAAATGATTCAGTATTCAAATTTTGATATTCTCCCATCTTTTCCGAGTTCTTCAGCAAAAAAAAAAAATCAGTCGGGTGGGTAGGAGCGATCATGTCGATAATGAGCGCATCTCTGCCCGCAGCGTCTCTATCTCCCCAGGCAGGCACAATCGACGAAGGAGGCAGCGATGCTGCTTGTCGTCCCTCAAAGGAGCCAAGGCAGCTCATCGCACACGGCCACCTCCCTTCTCCAAAGAGCACCTTGATTGATTTTTTCATTGTCAGCACCGCTCATCGAGATGAATTAACAAGGTCCGCCCGCCGGCCCATGAGTTCCTGCGAGGAATGACACGACTTCGCGGTACCGCCAATCTTGCGAATGGAACTTTGGAAGATCCGCTTCTCCCCTGACTCATCGGATTTGCGTGTCGCCGCCAGTGGATGCGGATGACGTTGGCAGATCCGTATGCTCAACGGGGGTCAATATGATATCGTCTGGACTGAGTATGTACTCTTGGCTCTAAGAGATTCGTTAGCTCAAACAAACGTTCTCGACCCATTTACTTGCTGACCCTGAGCGTTCATGATCACTGCTCTTTGCTTTCTTCGTCACCCATGACGTAAATATGTCTCAACGGTCAATTATCACACAATACGCAAATGGTACACTACATGACGTAATGCAATAGGTGACTTTTGAGTACCAACAATAATGAAACTATAAGAAGTGAAACGCTTTTATAAAATCTTTTAAACTATAAAAATAACACCCACAAATTATGCCATTTGTTAGCTAGTAGATATTCTATTTCATGCGTGATATATTGTTTATAGTATCGACGCAATATTTATTACTACTGTCTACATTTTATCTGCAACTGCTCAGATACGAAAACCCACAGCATTTGAAATAACAAAATTGGAAATGTACCGCAATGTATCACGTGAATTTGACTAAGAAGAGACAAAGAAAATGCAAGAAATGTACATTAATTGCAAAGTTCAATCAAAAAGAATTCAAAGAAAATATATCTTTTATTGCTTTTTAAATTCTTTAAAATCGAGTGTATAGACTTATCAAACATTGCTACATTTACAAAAACCGCAATCGGAAGCGAACCGAAAATTCTGGTGGCACCGTTGTATTTGTCTACTTCATTTCATATTACAAGACAAACGTTCCATTTTCTTCACTTGTAAGAAAGCTATAAGCAGTGTTATTTTTCCTTATCAAATCCATTTCACCCCATTTGTCATCATTTGCTTTCACATCTCTTTAATAATTACTACATATGTCATTCATTACCATAACATTAGATAATAGAAATAAAAAATATCGAAGAAATTAATACACAGGAAGAGAACCTAGTTAGTACATCGTCATCCGTTTTTCACTCAACTTTAATTCTTCCACTCGTTGGTTCCCCTGAACTAAGCGCTCTATTATACCATATCTGTCTTAGCGCAGTTTACACTTGACGCGCCCTTACACACTGCGTTTTTATTGTGACGTCTACTGCTTTACACTTTTCTTCGTTTATTTTATTTCACTTAAGTAAAACTACTTCCGAGGCTCATATCATAACTAAATTATTAATATATGTTTTCTAAGATTTTGCGATATATTATTCAGTTTTAAGGATCATTTAAATATATCAATGTATCAGTTATAATGTAATCAGTTATTTCATTTGGTTTATGAAGTCGACATTGGACAATTACCACGATAACCTCAAGAGGGCAGTCCCAAAACATCGGGTATACCTGAGACCACAATAATTCATGAGCACAACAAACTGAAACATAGGACAAACAAATATGCAGCTTTCGAACACGCGTTTCCTTAGACGTTTACATATACCCTCTGCCCATGGCCAAACCCAAGCAAGAATTCATCCTTCTTGATTAGTCGCTACCAATTTCAGACTGGATCTGACATTCACGTACTGAGCGTAATCGCTCTTCGGATGGGAGTGCAGACAAAATGGGGATTGAAAATTTTGCAGGAGTTGCCTCGTTGCTGATTTGAAACATGGGTTTTGCTTGTGGGCACCCAACCACACAGTCTAGCTCACCTACGAGGATCAATTACAGTTCAGTTCTGATGTCTCCGGCTCTGTGACGTCATGCCATTTCGCTGTGTCAGTCGCAGAGCGAAGGAGAGGGGGTAGAGTGGGGATACAGAAAGGAAGCGACGGTAGGGAGTGGGGGAAGAGATGGACACTACTATTGAGTTAAAGACATTGACCTTATCTAATCATTGTCCACCGATGAACTATCGCTATTTTCAGTGTCTTCACCCTCGATATCCGAGTCCATATTTATAACAATACTGTCTATAATATCTGGCACTAGACCGTCCCTCCCCCAGTATTCATTTTCTAGTTTCATGAAATAAGCGCAGTAACCCTTCCAGTCTTCAACATTGACTTGAGTGGCTTGTAAGCTCTGACAACTTCTTTGCTTTCCTTTATAAGTCTCTTAATTTTTGCCCATGACATTTCAATGGGAATCAGTTCACACATGTAAGGAGGAAGACGGATGACAGAATGACCCCTACTGGTAAACAGCTCATCAATTTTGTATGTCTTGTTCTGAGGTTTTAGTTGCAGAACTAGTTGGTATAATTCAGACTTCCTCAGGTTTTCATGAACATGCATTCCTTTTGCATTCAACCATTGAATCATGTCGCGCTTTAATGCATATGCATTTGGGGTTTTATTGGCTAACACACTATGATATGGAGCATTATCAAGAACAATTACTGCCTTAGAAGGCAGTTTTTGTAATAATGTTTCTCTCATTCACTTTTCAAAATTTTCTTGATTCATCTGACCATGGTAGTCGCCTGATGCAGAACCGACCTTCACTATGAATTGTCGAATTCGATTTCCGCTTCGCCATTTCGCATCTAACATTCGCGCACTCTGAATCAAAACTGAGCTGATGTTTGCGAAACCAATGCATTGACAAGCACACGCTGGCCCTTTCCTACAGCCCATGTGTGACCCACGGATGTCTGTCAAACAAATCCTACAGCCCATCACCTTATCGCGCTCCCTTCACCCCGCGGAGAAACTTAGACCCCTCTCACAGGGCCGGAGAACTCGGAACCGAACTGTACTAGTGGCCTGTACCAATTATCTATTCAATTCTTGAGCGACATTTTAAATATTATTTTAAAATAATTGGATTAAAATAATGCAATCAAAGCGAAGTAAATTTGATTGCTTTGGCGTTGCCTGCTGAAATCTGTCGAATAAGAAGGTTGTTTTAGTAAGAAACGTTCCACAATAAGAATCATATCAATATTCTGCATATATATTTGGAAAATAAATAACATCGCCATGATTATTGCAGGGAAGTGCTATATTTCTTAGTTAACTTAATCACTTTGAAAATTCTAGTTGGTTGATATTATTGATACTTTCACATGAAAATTTAAAGAAAATTCCAAATCTCTCTGTATTTTGAAAAAATGATTCTGAGTTTTTGATCTCGCATGGTCAGGTTCCTTGAGTTTTAAATCTCCACCGAAAAATATTATTTTTCCACTCACTGAAATATTACTTATCTCGGAATTTACCATTCATTATGTTACTCACGAAATGCTCTAAACTGTCAAATACTACAGATTTAATCATTAAATGACAAAATCTTCGGGCAATGTCTAAGCTTCTTCCAATTCAATTTCCGCACTAAATAAATGCAGTCTTTTGGTGCCGGTATGTCTGAACGTGCTGCATCCGGCAACACCATGCTCCCGCGAAAGCGTCCTGATCTGGAGATGAAGCGTGCGCATCTTTTCGGCGAAGGAACCGCGGGGGCCAAGGCCGGGGTCTCGCGCGTCGGCCCAGGAGAAAGAAGCCGGAGGCCGACGGGCCACGAGCCAAGGACGCGGCACCGCCGTCCGCAGAGGTGGCGCGGAGGCCGATATGGGCCCGTGCTTTACGCGCTGAAATACGGCGCATTGTGGCGGCTTTGGCGGCCGGTTTGGCACTCGGCGGGAACAATGGCTCTGTGAATCACGCTCTGGCGAAAGTACTGCAAGAGATGCTCCACCGCCGCGATGACTGTATAGTTGACATATCCACTTATCAGAAATCAAAAAAAGAATATTCCAGAATTTTGTCCTAATTACGAACTAATTTATATCCAAAATTGAAAATTTTGAACCGATGTAGAACAACAAAATAAACAACGTATAAGAGTGGGTGGGCAATTAACGTTAAATAAACATACCCACACAAGAAAAACCAAAAAAAAAACAAAAAAACCACAATTTTAATTTTGAAAATTTATACCCAAATTAAAAATTTTGAACCGATGCACAACACCAAAATAAAAAATGTTTAAAAGTCGGTGCGCTAACTTACGTTTAGTCAGCTATTTAATGTCGAGTTCGTGCTATTATTGTTATTATTGCTCTTATTGTTAACGTTATTATTATTAATGTTATTATTTTAATAATAAATAAAAAATATATATATCTCTCCCCCTGTCTCTCTCTCCCTCCCCCTCTCTCCCTCTCTCCCTCCCCCTGTCTCTCCCTCCCCCTGTCTCTCCCTCTCTCCTCCCCCTGTCTCTCTCTCCCTCCCCCTGTCTCTCTCCCTCCCCCTGTCTCTCTCTCTCCCCCGTCTCTCTCTTTCTCTTTCTCTCTCTTTCTCTTTCCCTCTCTTCCTCTTTCTCTCTCTTTCTCTCTCTCTGTCTTTCTCTCTGTCTCTCTGTCTCTCTCTCTCTCTCTCTCTCTCTCTCTCTCTCTCTCTCTCAATTGTGACATACCTAGGGTCCAGATTGGTTGTAAAACTTTGTGAAAAATCAGTTAACATTTTATACAAAACTAGCTAAAGTGCCCGGCGTTGCTCGGGCATTTATTACTGTAAATTATTATACAGGAAGAGGAATTCAATCTTTTCATGCCCTGCGGCGGGACCTACCTCTATCTCTTCCATTGTATCCCTTCTCCGCCCACTCCCTGCCATGCTCTGCCCGGCCACGCCACGATAGCTGTCTTCTCTTGACCCTCATTTGGAAATTTCGGGATTACCTCGCTCACTTTTCCACAAATAATTACATTTTTATTATTTGAAGTTCCAGCTTCTAAACATTCACTTTATAATTAAAAACAATAAATCAATCTAAACTACAAAATAAAATACTTGTAGACTCACGTGTATAATTTTTGTAGAGTTTTATATAATATTCCAACGCTATCAATAAATTGTCACGTTATTTCACACTAACTTATCCTATTTTTATATTTTTTATTTTATTGTATTCATAAAGAAAGTTTTGAAATTGATCTGTCAACTCGTGACCTTGAAGGGTCTCACTGTTTTAAGCTGTGTATAACATGCGGTAGTTCATACACGGGAACGGTATGTAGGTAGATCAGGAGTAATAGTTATAATGTCAATAACATAATTGATGAATCATAATTATAAAAATAAATGAAAATACTTGCATCTATTCTGATACCTATAATACTTTCTGATACACATAATTACCAGTTTTTATAATTCTGAAGACGAAATTAAATATATGTTTAATGTCCTATGTGCTAGTAATGTGTAGTATAAAACTTATTTGTCCAGGTAAATCAATTCATCATACGACTGATACATGAAAAAACTAATGATCCACCATTGTGTGTAAAAAATAAATTGACAATGCACTGAGCCACAAAAAACAATATTAGCATCATTATTTTATCTACAGTGATAAAGATTGTGGATTGTGAAATATGAAGAATAGAAACCAAAGACTCCCAGATATTATTTGCTTAGACAAAAAAATTTTTAGTCAAATTAATTTTTGCTAATACGTTTTTAGAAAAATATGAATAAACTCATTCATTGGGAGCAATTGATATGCAAAACAACTTTACAGATTAGTCTTAATATGTAAATGATCATTCATAAATTACACACCACTGTTCAAACTTCCTTCGCATATCGAAAACAAAATGTACTGGATGGACAGAGAACATATACATATTTTCCATTTTACCGTTTTGAACCTAAGAACTCTGTAAATAGTCAAATTGAGAGTCCTAATAAACAGCTGCCCTACTACTTAGAGAATAATTCACATTTCTCCCCTTCTTGCAGTATTATTTTCAATGGGGTGAGTCGATCTTCCCTCTTCTTCAGCAAGTCGATCTTCCCTCTGAGTAGCCGAATCAAACTTTTAGTAGACTGCCTATCTGTTGGCATTTGTAATCTGTTTTGACAATTGTGACACTCGTTTCGTCAAACAATTCAGTTGTCACAAATTTCTGTAAAAGAAGACGTTGTTTAGATTGTATACATTATCCATATATTGTACATTGTACATTACTATGTATTCTGTGCTGTATATTATTGTACTTTTTATTCTCTCAACCTACCTCAATTATTAAACACTTTCAAACTCACAATGATTTCTTGCCACTTTGTATATAATACGGACAAAAAGCAATGCCTGAACATGGACATTCTTTACCACTTCAGTTACGGCATTCTTTCAAATGTTCACACAGGAACATTACATAACCTTATTGAAACTCCAATGAATTTCGTAATAATTCTGGACATTGAGGAAATCAGTAATAGATCTCAGACGTCATTCTCTGGTGGCGCGCAGCTAAACTATTGGCATTGATGCACTCTTGAATCTGTGATGTAAAGCTGGCGAAAAATGTCCAGAAAAGTAATTATTTTGAAAATATATTACGTTTTATGTTTATAAATCATAGTCTATAGTACTCCAGGCATTTAAAGGATGCTAGCACAAACGTTTCATCGGCATTGATCCAGTAGATTCAGAGAATACCGCGCTGTAAGACAACGCACTTCTGTCTTTATATATTAGTATAGATTGTCAATATCATTAAACACTGGTCATGTATGTGCAGTCCAACATCATTTCGCCAGCTAGTATGGCACCAGTCGTTTTTCAAATTAGTTACAGGTTCATCCGAGTTTACATATATGTAGAATGACACAATCCATTTTTTACCAACTACGGTCGAATCTTTAAAAAAATAAAGATGTGCATCAATTCAAAAATTTTAATTTTGGGTATAAATTAATTCAAAATTAGTTCAAAATTATGGTATTTTCAGTTTTTTATTTCATTGTTTTTTCTTGTGTGGGTATGCTAACTTAACGTTAAGTTAGCGCCCCCACTCTTATATGTTGTTTATTTTGATGTTCTGCATCGGTTCAAATTTTCTTATTTTGGGTATAAATTAGTTCATAATTAGTACAAAATTCTGTAATGTCCTTTTTTTAATTTCTGATAAGTGGATATGCCAGCTATACGGCCATTCCTCCTTCCTCTAACAAGGTGCAGGAGCCACGACGAGCTTACGAGTCACTAGACGCTCTCGGCTCCAAAGGGCTTACGAATCACGACGGAGATAAGAAGCCGAAGCTAGAGTGTAAAATGGCAATGGAATGCTTTAACTGGGAGAAGAGGAGCCTGATAGAAGAGAGCCTCTACAGCATAAGCATATATAACATGTCTGATGATTCTAGGTGAACAATGCTAAAAAGGCAAAAAAATGCAGAATGTGCTTTCTTGTATTACAACCAGGTAAGTACTCAAGATTTTTCAAAGTGAACGTACGCAAATCGCCAACGTTGTTAGTTTTACCTATTAAGTTGTTATTGTGAACGGGTGAGAGGAGCCACTCGGCCTTGGAGTTTCTATGGCAGAATCTTGGCGTTCTCGCACTATCGTCGATTTGTGACGCAGTGCCTTACTGGTGTGCTTCAATCGTGATGGACTACGGTGTGTATTCTTGTCGACTAACGTAGAATAAGCGGTAGATGAAACAAATACTGGAACTTTTTGTTGGCTTTCTCCCATTTTATTTTCTTCTCATTGTATCTTCACTACTTAATCATTCACCATCAATCATTTACTGAATCTCATGATTATCATATCCTTTACGCGCCCTCCTACTAATTTGTATCATTCTGTACACTCTGAGGTCCTTTCTTTCGTAATTCATCACATTTTTTCTTAACGTCGATGGAAAAAGTGAAGTATTACAGGAATAGAAAACTATAAACTATAAATGTGTGTTACGGCCATTTAAATATCATTCATCTCTCTTTAGCACTACCAACTCGTGTTTTATCTCTCTTTCCTGTCTCTCCATAGGTGCAAAGATCTCAAGTGTGAAGTCTGTTTACAAAAACGTACGTACTTTCTGAAAATAACTCGATAATTAATAGAGATAAAAAAAATTGGCATTTATTCTGCGTATTTAAGGTAAGAACTAGCCAAATACTACTGAATATTTTAAAAGATGAACATAATTAAAGCCTGGACTAACTTTTTCCTTTTACCGATCAAGTTGTAATTTTGGACCAAAGAGGTCATTTCATTTTGCTTTCAAGTTTCGGTTTTTCTAGGTAACATCGCTGCGGTCTGTAGCAGATTTACTGGGGCGTAGTTGGCCAAACCACCACAACCTCTGAAAACTTTTACTTACTTAAAAGAAGGATGATGAAAAGTGTAATGGCGTGAGTAAAATCAAATAAGAAATTTGTTCAAGAAGAGGTTTTCAGCACCTTGGAGAATTTCCTCTCTAATATCTTCACGTTCTGTTCCGAGGCGATTCCAGAACAGAGAATTCGATTGACATCGTGACGGAAACTGGGCGTTTCTTATGAACTTGATTTTTGTGTATTTGTGTATACACGGTTCTCTGCATTTTTATAATGGATAAGGAATATTTTAGACTGCATTTCAGCATATTTGGATTTATTAGTATTTAGATGTAGACATCACTATGTAGAAAATAAATGCAAGTGACAAATACATTTTCTTTAATGCAGAACTACCACTGTTAATACTAATCTTTTTTCTGAAAAGCAGTTCTTAAATAGACACCATGGTGTGCCATGTAGTAAAAATTGCACCTGATATTACCGTATTTGTCACAATAGATAAGACAAGATAATAACTGTGTATGATATCAAGGGAAATACTAAATATGTAGTAAATGAGACAATAAATCATTTATAGAAGTCTAACAGGAAACATTTTGAAACGGTCTTCAACGCAGTACACAGGGCACGACTAGTTAACGCTTCCCAGTATGAAAATTTGACAAAGAAGTTACGCAAAACAACAGGGAAAGTATTGTATTGAACTCATATGATTTACTGAACTCATTTCTTCCAATACAAATTGCCATATTTTTCTTTACAACCCTTAAAGCAAAGTATTTATGAACATTCATTAATATAACTATTTGTATCCGTAATCCGTTCCATTCACCATTCATAAGGCATTAAGAGGTGTAACAGAACATCTTAACAGAAGCTCTGCTGCCTGAGAGCACAATGACTAACGCCGTGGGCATTTCCTCGGCACTTGAGAGAGGTTTTAATGCACCGCGGATACGAATACGGCGTGGCGGTGAGAAGCGAAAGGAAGTGCAGCGTGGCGTCCTACAGCGAGGAGCGGAAAGCGTTATGCAAGACGTTGCGGTGGCTGGCGCCCGCAGCGAAGCCGCCGCGCACATTATGCCAACCCCTGGAGCGGAGAGGGCTCCAAGATGGCGCTCCGAGAGCCACGTACCTTCGCTATATGGGCTTAAGCATCATAGGGTAGGTATAGACACATGCTTCGCAGTCCCGCTCCCCAGAAAATGAGTAAGAATCATACAAAATGAAATAATCATATAAAATATAACAATAAAATAAAATGAGGGGATAAGACGCTTATTGTTATTAAGGAGATGCCCTGATGCAATAGTAAATAACATGCAGAGGCAAATAATAGAGATAAAAGTGGGGAATTGAAGACAAGGAAAATATCACACAAAAACATGCTGACATTATTCCATCAAAAATTCCATTGTAATGAAGGAATTTAAACCCATATACAACGCATAAGATCGGGTTCCTGAAACGTTATTCCATAAAGGAAATACCATATGGACAAGAAAAATATGAAAGAATTTGATAATAGTAGTTATAAGAGAGAATTTTGGAGTTGCAGTTATATCACCATATTATTTAATTTAAGCACTTAACGAATTTTGAGCGAATGTTAATAAATGATCCAAAAATATCACTCCTCTCATTCTTCACAATGAAACTTTCTCAGCCTTTTACGTTCACCTACCGCTCGGATTTTTCCTCGTCGGGTGCAGTTAGAAGACTTAGTATGTGATAGCTGCTAAGCCTTCTAAAATAGCATGATAGAGTTAGAAGATAATTTGAAGATAAACGATGTGAAAAGTCAACATCGAAGCCGATATTTTGATCTTGTCCGAAAGCGTGTTGGAAAGCAGCGCGTAGATTCAGCACTTTAATACAATAAGGCATGTTGTCGCATACAAGCTTTAAAATATTTTCATAAGTGCTAAAAACGTTAAGAATGCGCTCAGTTATCACCTGTCTCAATGTCTCTTGTTCATTCACAAGTTGAGTTTATAAGTCCGTGCGAGGCAGATGTTACACCATTTCGCCTCGTTTCACGCGGCGATCTTGAATACTACAGAGAATGCAACACCGTGGCTGACGGACGTTTAAGTGAGTTTTACGTTTCACACGAAATTATGACCGCCGATCTATTTGCGATGAATCGAGCGATTAATAGAGCGAAAAATCTATTAGTCATTAAGCAAAATACACATTCTTTTTTACAGAAAATAGCTTTCATCGATTCGCTTCCTATTACTACCATTCAATAAAGTCTTAACAGAGAAGCTAAAAACTTAGAGTTTCTAACGTATCTGAGATTCCATGGAACTGGAGAGACATTGTAGTCGAAGCTTCGTGGTGCTATCTGTTGACGAAAGAATGAAACATGTATATTGCATTTGTTTGCGCTTAGTTTCGTTTGCCCAGATGTTTTACTTGTTAGAGCAATTTTGGGAGAATTATATACCATCTCGGACGTGCGTAAATCAATGTACGAGCTTAGATTCGATTGGACGTCAGAAAGGTTTAATTAGCGGTTAAGAGGCCTGGCGCCAAATTTGAAATGCGAAATGCATGTACCAGCATGTTAATATGTACCAGCATGAACATGGCAGATTGAAAGACATGTGAGATCTTTCAGCGGCGATGCTTCTTTTTTATTACTGCGAAGTGGACTTCAGGTGCTAACCTCCCAGTTCGTATTTCATAAAGCTATCGGCTTTCATTTTTGAAAATAAATGAAATATTTAATTTTAATAAACTACATAGTAAATGTCACTGTTCAGTTGACTAAAGAGCTTATTTTGTAATTACAACAACTACATTAACACATTGATGCTAAAAGGGAAGGACATGTTCGCTTCTTTCGCGAAACTGTGCATTTATTCGCAATTAAATAAATGGCATTTTCTTGAGACAAGGGAATAAGAGAATGTTATAAGAGACTGTTAAAGCATAACTTCATTTTACAACGTTCATATGCCACTAATGAAAGTTAGATGATCTTATTTCAAGCTTTACAGTTATGTTGCTCTCCAAGCTGTGTGAGACACTTATACCACCTTCTTACTCATCATATAAGGCGATCTTCTTCGTTGATTCACATTGTTTTAATCATACATTTTCGTGCTGTATTCAAAAGGCTGCAGAGCTGTTTGTTGTCTTGTTTCTCGTTAGAGACTCTTAACTTAAATCATTTCTTGATTGCCACAAGAGACCATTTCTCCGCCTGGTCACAATAGGCAAAAAGTTAAGAGCATATTATTCATGCTTTCTTTAAAACAGTGTACACTTCTACGTACGTAAGTCTCGTACATGGTATCTCCGACTTGCCAAGCTTAAACAAATTTAGGGAGAAATACCTTAAGTCGAAAAGCATTCTCATAAAATATGTAGTCTCAATTACAACTTCTTTAGAATAAACAAATCTTATGACACCATAGCTATTCAACATAATACTAAATCTCCCAAAACAATCGAGTAAGTACAGGGAATAGAACAGTAATGTATATCCTGATTAAAATCATGAAAATCTAGTGGAAATGTAAACTGAGTCAATTCAATTAATACAACTCATTCACTACGAAAATGCAAAGCACATACTATCGTTCAGGGTTGAACACCCTTCTTGTACTCGCGAAGCGGCGATGGAGGCGGCGGCGCCCAGCCGACTGGAAACTCGTCTGAATCACTGCTCCCGATGGTATCGCGGGGGCTCCTCCGGTCCGACGCGGCCCGCGGCTCCAACATCGCCCAGGGCAGCGAGCGGGGACGGCCGCAAAGGCGGGGGCCGGGGGCGGGCGCGGGGATGCGACGGGACGCGCCCAGCGACCTCCGCTCCCGGATCCCGCCAGCAGGTGGTCGCAGCGCCTGCGATGACTCAGCTCCAGGGCGTCCGCCCGCACAAAGGGGCGCAGGGCCCCCGCCCGCGCGGGCAGGAGCACCGGAAGCGCAAGTAGCCGTCATGGCGCACACTTCGACCAATGGTATTTGAGATGTTTGACTGCACGTCTCGATGCAGCGAAATGTTTTTGTTTGAAAGCTTAGTAGTTCTATCTTCCCCTCCCCCCACCACCACGCACAAAAATTGAATAACTCAAAACTTGACGACCAATTGTTTATAAAAGCGAGCATAAAAGGTAGAGTGGAGAAGCGAAAAACTATCAGGAGCAATGCATACGGTACTAACAACAGTTTTCTATGAAATCGAAACATGTTTAACAAAGTTTCTTGGCATATGCTCTAGAAGGCATACAAAAGAGATTCAATGACGGCAAGACAATCAAATTACCTCGACTGGATCCTACCATGTCACTAAATAACGTAACCAACAGATTTTAGAGAACAGTGAAAGTTCAGAAAAATCAGTTGATAATGCATGTTACATTTCTAGTACCCAAATTGGAATGCGTCAATACGCGTCATTTAAAAAAGTATTATTAATAGAAATGACAAAAGAATTCCAGAAAGAAAATATAATGATCATTCATCTCACTTGCATTGGCTAAGAAACTAAATGTGTCTTAACAAAATTGAAACAAAAACCGAACGAATTGGATTTCTTTCAAAATAGAACGAAACAAATAAGAGACTGTTGCTCATCCTCTAAACTCCAAACACGAAAGGATTGACAAATTTCAACACCCAAAACGTAGCGAAGGGTATTTTTGATGAATCAATTAGGAAGCAAAAAAAAATCTTCCTTCCCTGAGTATCTCCCAAGTACAACATTTAGTACTTGGGTCCATCATTCCCTTACGAGTATATCTTATTTTTACATGACAGCTAAATAGTAATTGTATAATTTCACAACCTGGTACAATAAACTTTTTGTAAAACAAAAGTCTTAAAAAATTTATTTGAATGTTTAAATTATGAACTACAAATTTTCTCTCAAACTTCGTCCACTTCGTAACAAAGCAAAATAAAATGAACAGTGATAGTTAACAATTTGTGGCGGTTCACGCTCGTTAAATTTTCTGGCACATTATTACGTATACTACACATCAATTACGTTAAAATGGAAAACATTACGAAAATTTGACCAAATATTACGACAGATTAAAAATATTACCTAAAGTAAAATCCTTGAGTAACTGGAGTTTGTAGGGACCTGATAAAGGCGTTACAAAAGGGGCTTCGGCGGCGAGTGACGTCACCGTTGCACTGCCATTGCGTGACCGTCCTTGTGGCCGTCGCCGCGACGCGCCAAGGACGCCCCGAGGCGCCGCGCGGCGCCGTGGGCTGCACGCACTGAGGGCGTCGCGACGCGGCGCGGCGGCACGCGCTCTACTGCAGCGGCACTCGGGCTTTTTCTGGCCTGGGAACGCTTGCGATCACCGTTTACTCCACTAGTACAGAAAGTGAAACTTTGGCATACGACTTACATCATTCCGTGACAAAAGGGGCCGATGCCTGAATGTTGTGTATGTCAAAGTGTTTTTTTAGTAATTTTGTTTCTTGTTATCATTATTCCCGTAAGAGAAGTGCATGGTATAGCCCTAGTGGTATTCCTTCCCCGCTGGAACATGAGATCCGGCGCCGATCTACGCCTCGGCTGCAAACGTTTCTCACGTCCTAATATCTCATCAAGCCATCTAAACCGGGGAATGAGAAAGCTACTTCATACGAGTTGCGTTCATTAATTGCTTAGAACGAATTCATGTGAACTTCAACTTTTTGTAGTCTTCGGCACATTCACAATCCACTGGCCAGCAACCATGTTGATCCTTGTTGGCCTAGTGTTTTGTCTACTTTATTGCTCTCACTACTTTATTTAGTTTAAACTACGCGACTCGCAAAACGCTACTTTGCCGTGAGCGAATTTACATTTCAAGTCAATAAACATTGAACTAAAGTACAATTTCCCATGCGTGTGTGAATTTTTCTTTCAGTTCCAAACTCTATCATTGATATTTACAGACCGCTATAAACCCACAATCAGCTTTGGCAAAAGTAAGGGGTAAAGGCAAAATTAAAATTACATTTGTATGTACGTATAAAGAGACCAAAATTCCGAATATAACTGAATAAGGCTGTTAATAGAGATCCCACAATGTAACAATCACTGTTCAACTACTGTCCTTCAACATCAAAATGCTGCTCAACAAAACCACACAAAATGGTTTTCCGAAAAATAGCACATACACTGCTCAAAAATGACATGTAAAATTTCCTCGTAAAACACTGCAACAAATTAAATATTTTAACTAAAAGTCTCCACGGATCTCCTCTTCATTTAAATAAGTTCATTCGCTGTGTCACCTAGAAGATCAGAATGACTGCAACAATACTTCATATTCTCTATACTCATGAATATTTTAGGAAAGATTTTTTTAAATAATCTTATATTTTATATTTCAGAGTTTTAATAGATCTCCCATAAATATTCTGCAATACCCAACTGGAGCTGGAAAGCTTGTGTGACTCTGTGTACAGCGTTTCAGGGAGAACCACAACACGGAAATCAGGTGAAGGCCTTCGAACTGCACTGCTCCGTGCGCATCATTCCAAGCATGGCGTAGAAAATAATTAATGTGTGCAGTAATATACACACAAGAAACAAGTCCATTAACAATCCAATTAATTACTAAAAAAGTAAATTTTCATTAATTTACATACAGTATTTTAATGTGGATCATTTTACATATTTTGAATTTGAGTGTAATTTTCTTGTAGGTACTCATTTCAAATTACTATACTTCATTTCTCTTCAACTTTTTGTTTTATAATTGAAAGTGTGTATTTTAATCCACAGTTTCGTTAATTGCATATTTCCGGTCTTATTAATGTAGCCAACGGCGTATTTCGAAGTCAAAATATAAAGGAAAATAACAGGATCTCCATAGAATGCACAACAGTATTGACTCGCATTACACAATTCTGTAAGACGTACAAACTAGTTGGACTTCACCTGTTTAAATATTACATCCAATTATATTTCCTTCGCCTCAAGTAAGTAAATTACGCATCTACGTATCGACTGCTGATCATTTACGCCTTCATCGACTCAATCCCCTCGTAAACAAATTTGAGAGCATCGCCAAGGTTTGAAAAATATGTAACGTACATTTCTTGTGAAAACTTAAGAATGTACAGATGTTAAAATTCTAATAATTAGTGGATTTTGTTCTATCTATAACATTTGTCCAGTATAAAATATAAATGCACGTTTAGGATATTATCAATACACAATATCCTACATCAACCTTATTTACAATTATGTAACTGTTGAATGTGCATTATATTGCATTATTGTTCCAACTAAATTACATCCCATCCTTGGGGAAATTATTTATTTCATAGCGAGGATATTAAATTTCGACATATTCGATTACAAACAATATGCTCACACACTGAAAATAAGAATTGTAGAAAATAGGAGGGCTCATTTTCCAAGGAGGCTTTGAAACTCATGATTCGCGACACATGTAGTGCGTGCGTGCGTCTAGTACAGCCTCGTGAGCCCCATGCGCTCGCAGCCGGGCGGCGCAGGCGTATAAATGATCGGGCGCGGCGTGCTCGAGTGGACTAAGAGGCGACGCCATTTCCATAAACACACAGTTAGTACAGACGGCATGCGCGGGGAGTATTTATTGGTTTGCTGAATTCTTAAATCGCGGAGGGGCGCGGGGAGGGGGTCGTATCGGTGCAAACATCGGCGCCCATGAATATTGCATCGGCCGGCGCGCCGCCCCTGCCCCCCGCTCCCGCAGTGGGCCAATCGCGGGGTAGGCAGAGGTAGCGGGGAAAGTGATTCATATTTGAGGCTACTTGAAACGTTCTCTGTCAAACATCATTCTATTTAGTATTTAGACGAATTATTGTTTTCCTAGAATTTTGAGTTATTGGCAAAATAAAAAAAAAATTATTTCTTTTTTAAGAACCAGGTAATTAATTACTTACTGGTTTTGAACTTCAAGTTTCAATGCACCCTCGAGATGCTGTGCTGATAAGAGGCATGGTATAAGAATACGGATACCACCATAAATACAATACCTTGACTGTTGAACATCTTGAGTGTAGTTAAAAGAATGCACGAATTCTAAATTTTCTGTGTATTAAAGTACTATTTCTCAAAAATTCTTAGACCCTTCTAACATATCACATCCTTATACAAAATAATAATAATAATAATAATAATAATAATAATAATAACAAATAGACAACACTGTAATAAGGAAACCTGCCATGTAGCCATAATTTTCAAAATGTTTTAATTATAAATATACAGTAATTATAAATTAAGGACGAAAAGTGCATCCTAACCTTTTTTCAAGTGGTAGAAATTAAACATTCTGGAGAGCAATATTTCAGCAGTCACAATTAAGGTACTTAAAATTAGATTTACAAGAACTAAAATATTTACAAGAACTTTAAAATATTGACAAGAACGAAATACGAAAACTACGTGAAGTCTCAGCATTTTACAAACAGTCAAGAATATCCTACCTTTCTTCACGGTCCCAGCCATCACTAGTTCCTGCCCTCTCCAACCACTGTGTGTCCGGCCGAAGTTGCGTTTCCGCCCACCGCCGCCCCACGGCGCTGCCGGCGGCGAGCGAGCGCGCGGCGTCGCGGTCTCGGGATCGCGTCCCGCTGACGGCCCAACGCGCCCCGGGCCCGCGGCCGCATGCATAATCCCGCGCCGCCCTCCAGCGTCGGTGGCGGACGCTAAACGATAAATTATGGCTGCTCCCGCGCAATTATAAACCGATTTAGCCGGACGCGCGGCGCCGTTGGGATCTTGGCTAACCGAGTATTAGCGGGGCGGCAGGCGCCAGCGTTAACGTTACAGCGCGAAAAAAAAAAGACAAGGGCAATCTGTGGCGTGGTCGCTGGAATATTCAACTCAACCATCTGCGTTTTAGCTATGTTATGAAATGGGAAAATATTAATGGGTTCAACATTCCTTCGAGCAGCGTTCAGTTGTATTTCATTAGTTTCAATTTTGTCCGTTTCGTGATTTTGTTCATGAAAGAACTGTTGATTCCATTTTCATCGCGCTGCTTTTGTTACTGTCACTGTCTCTACAAAATAACGAATGTATAATGATTAATAATATTCATTTCAGTCTTCGTGCACCATTTCAGTAGCACAAGTTTTCGTTTGATTTGATTGCACATTTTTAACGTAACGAAGAAGAGCTCATGAGACCAAAGTTATGTACAGTTAAAGAAATTGAATAACTCGTAAAAGAGGCTTCAGAGTACATGATAATCTTCAAAATATACTGACAATCTGTCTGCCGGCATAGGATATCTAATAGCACAGTTGTGATATTCTTAACAAAGATAACGATTTTGAAACGTGTTAACACTGAATTTTAATGTCATTTCCTAATAATATATCACTGCGAACTACTTTTCTAACTAAAGTCAATTTAGTGAAAATCGTCAGACACTGAAAGATAAGTTCACTTAGAATGTCTTTGAATACGATGTCCCAAAGAGCACCTTCTTGTTGCTTCTGAAGTCAGTCTGAAGGCTGGCAGGCCGACAGCGCAAAGGTTGGTTGGATCCTCAATGCACCCCCAGAGAGAAACACCAAAGAGGCAATTCGGCAATTTATAGGAAATGAGCTAAATTGCCACTTCTTTCCTCGTCCTTTCCTCATCCAGCCAGAAAGTGCCCAAGTATTAACCGGTTTTCGCCTAACATCATTCTCAGCACGAATACCATTTCTCAGTTTCTACCACTCCAACTTCCTTAGGAGCTTCCTATAGCGAAAGTGAACGTGATACCCGTAATATGCGAAGGACGTCTTATTGGACAGTATACTGCCAGTTCCGATTTCTCCACAACCCAAAATTTTATTTTTGATTTTTGTATTTAGTGATAATTAGTAGTGATAGTTAGATTTGTATTTAGTGATAATTAAATTTCACAATAAGCCTCAGACGCCTTTAAATTCTGCAGTCTGACTTATTACGGTAGATATACATACATCAATAATGCCTGCATTGTTGTTGAATGAAAGTTATATATTGTAGGTTCAATATATATAACACGCCCACCTACTACCTTCCAGCCGGTGGCGATGAAGCGTGAAACTATGAATGCTCGTGAAGCGAGCTTTGAATTCTCAGGAAGCAGGATCTTTCGGTATGAGAAAGGTCTGAACCCTTAACACAATGAATTATGTAAAATTCTGGTAAAATGAGCATATATTCAGTAAAACAAATTACACAGTGGCACAAATATACAATAAAGTATGCACTTTGCGTAGATGGTCACTGCAAAGAAAACAGAAACAAAAGAACAGAAAGAACACAACCACAAAAGAATGTATAGGCGTCACCTTGACTGCCTGAATACTTCAATAAGCACTATTTACAATACTTTTGCTTCTACCTCTTTCTCAATTATTTCGTGTACCTCATTTAGTTTTTGTTATCTCCGTGCAATCTTAAGTTTAAGTTTTCTTTGCACGGCTCTTTAAGTGATTCTCTACAATTATTCAATCACAGACTTCACAGAGGTCAGCCTTAAGCTTCGCATTTATTACAATGCTGTAAACTCTAACACAAAAATATACGTGACATACACGTTACTAAATCGTACCCTTTACAAAATTATAGCCACTGACTTATCCCTGGCATCATACGATGGAAACATGACTTTCAAATAAGATTACTTTTACATTACATGAAAAATTATAATTTACTTTAGAAAAGTTGTACAAGGTATGGCATTCAAACGAATTTACTGGTGCGTACAGCGAATGAAATCTAAACTGCCGCTCATACGTTCGAAATATTTCTCCCAGTAATTACTTGGAACTTTCACCTATTTTAGGACGCTTCGCCTGGTTTTAATGGCTTTGCTGGTTCCCAACAAATTGCCGCATAGAAGTTGCCAGTTCTTTACCTCGACACCTCCTTCCCGCTCGCCGTCAGTTAACCTTGGGGTGTTCGGTCGCTCGCAGTCCTCGCCACGTCACTTGACTGGTTCGATGTCCCGCGGTTACACCACTTCCTTCGCTCGATCTCAGAATGCCGCCACACGTCCAAATTCCAAACCTTTCTCTCGCCAACCTTCTCCCTACGTTGGTCTTCACTGGAGTCGTCCTTCTGCCGCCTGCCGCGTCGTTGCTCGCGCTACCAGTTTTAAATAACTAACGTACTTGAATTGAATATTTCTAGCATTCGGCCGACATACCACACTTTGAGCGTGCGTGGTCGTGGCGTACAAAATTAAATACTGGATTTCGTTCAGAGTCCTTCTGCGCGAATTTACTTCGATTATGAAACTATTTCAGTTTCAAGCGACCACATCGCTTGCTTTCTCGCGTAATGTTAGTGCTAATAATGTACATGCACATCGCTTCTGAATTCTATCACTTATTACCGCGTTTCTTAAATCAGCTTTACTTAAGCAAGTGAAATTAATCTCCTACACTAACCAATGACTATCGCTGAAGAATTTAGTTGAGTCGCCGTCGCTGTCGAAGTTGTAGAGAGCTCTTCCGAAGTGCGTCGCGGTATTTATGCGTCTCCGCCTGGGGAAATTTCTGGAGGGGTGAATTTTCTCCTCCTTCGCGCCCTCTCAAGAAAATATTATCCGCAACTTCGGACATCGGAGTGCGAAAACCTGCGGGTAGATGTCGCTTTCTCGCACCATCGCTCCGCCGCGTACCCTATTTCTCGTGTTCTGGTCTTTTTTTGTGGCTTATGGTGGCGTTACGGGTTCGTATAATCCCGTGACGTCACAATATATGTATATTCTAACGCCACCAACTACCGTGGCAGTCGTCGGAAAGAATGCTTTTCGAGCTTTGAATATCTCAGGGGGCAGGATCTTTAGGGTGTGAGAAAGACGTACACCCAGACACAGAATTAGGTAAAAACAGTAATATATTCTTAGAAAGTATTGCACAAATTAAACCCTTTACACTGTCACAGAAAAGAGGAGAACAAAAAAATACCAAATTGTTTACTGCGCGCTTGGACGCATGCAAATCACACTAGTGGCAGTGGCTAGTGGCTAGCATATCTCTTAGAAAAATTGCAAAAATAATGTTTGCCTAATGATTTCACTCTTCACCTAACTAGCGATCATTTGCTTTATAACACCCGTGCACGGAGTTCTTGTTTGGCCAATATTAATTAATGCAATTTAACTTTTCCTTTACTTCCTGGATTGATTTACCAGTACACATTATCACAGGTCTTACTGCAATTCACATACAAAATTTTCCTCGTCAATAATTGCATACACAAAATGAGGAACACAAGTTTACTACAGCTTCGTGATGAACTGTACCACCGGCGTACGAGGTTATATCATTTATTATATCACTTCGCCGTTACTCAGTTATAAGGCAAACATGCAAAATGTAGTATTCTGGTTTCTGGTGCAAACACAACCTTTCTAGTTCCTGTCTCCCACTTCAGTTTTATGCCAATTTGGAAATCCAGCCGTGCCGCCACTCGCGTTCCTGCCACGTAGGTGCTTCGGTGCCGTTTCCCAAGGCCACTCGGTCTCCTTTGCGCCCGCCACCAGATCCAAGGACCAGTCTTTTTGACGCCCACCACCAGATCCACGGACCAGTCTTTGCGCTCACCACCAGATCCACGGACCAGTCTTCTTTGCGCTCGCCACCAGATCCACGTCTCGTCTTAATTTCGCCCGCCTATCTTGCGACACCATTATGCGTATTTCCGAGTCTCTGTGCGTGTGCTAGCTGGCGTGTCGTTTCACTAATGCTTCATAAAACTCGCGCAGTTCCGCAGTCGCGGCCACTATTCTGCTCAGTCCTAAATTTTCACAGTTCTTAAAACCGCCTCATACAGTGTTCTTAAATCAGGTAGCCTCGTTACTATATCACTTCTCCCACTTCCTAACGCCTCAAGAACGACTACGGCTACTCCCCAACAACTACCCCGGTATCTTTCCCGACTTCACACCTCGGCGTCTCACACAAGAAGGGCCTTCTTTCTCGCTGCTCCGCCGTTTAAATGGTGACGTGACCCTGCCGCGCTACCCATAATGCGGAAGTACACTGCCGCTGCTCTTCAGGCCGCAACTAATAGGTAGCGCTTTTTCCGATCTGTAATCGGCTTTCTGGTATTCCTTCGATCTTCACATGTCCGCCGATGCCGCGTGGGCGTTGTGGGGTTTGTGGCGATGCCGATATATATATATATATATATATATATATATATATATATATATATATATATAGCCACATCACGGAATTAGACAACCCCATAACGCCATGGCTGTAAACGCGTCATCTACCCACAGCTTTCCAAACTCTGACGCCCGAACTAGCGAATAATGCTTTTCCGGGAGGTCACGAAAGAGAATATTCCCCTCCAAAATTTCCCCAGGCGCGAGAACCATAAGTATCGCGGCGCGCCTCGTAGGAGCCCTCTTTGATTGCAGCAGCGACGGCGACTAGACTAAGCTCTTTGATTGCAGCAGCGACGGCAACTAGACTGAGCTCTCTATGACTGCAGCAGCGACGGCGACTAGACTGAGCTCTTTTGATTACAGCAGCGACGGCGACTAGACTGAGTTCTGAAGGCGATTGTAACTAGATAGCATAGGAGTTTATTTTAACTTGGTAGTCAAAAGTTAGCTTAGAAGCGTATCTTCGAAAGTGAGGTAATTGAGAAGTGGAGTGAACACACATTCTTCGCATTCACAATATTTGAGGGAGCAAGTGAAGTGACTGTTTGACTTCGAAGTAATTTCAAACTTGTAAAATTCGCGCAGAAGAACATTAACTAAATCTAGCATCTGATATTGCACGCTGAGACTACACACGCCCAAAGTGTCGTAGGTAGGTCGAGCATTTAAAGCATAACTTCAGCAACATTAATTATTCGAGGCTGGAAGCGCGAACAAACTTGTACGAGGCGCGGCAGAGAAGGACGACCCAGGAAGAGCGAAACGTAGGTGAGAAGATTTGGACTGGAACGAGAATCGTACGAGTCCGGAGAACGGAGAACGGTGTGGAAATTGGAGGCGTGGCGGAGTCCCGAGTTCGAGGAGAGAAACTGGTAACGTCGTGGGACAGGAAGCGAAGACGGTGGCAACGCGTTGCTGCGAGCGGCACAAAATCCCCAAGGTTACCTACAGGCGAGCGATGCGGGGCAGGTGAGATAAAAGAACTGGTAACTATTATGCGGCGATCAGTTGGGGAAGAGAATAGCAGTAAATACACGCCAATTCGTACTAAAAGTGGGTGAAAAGTCCAGAATAGGTGAGAGAAGTATCCCGAACGATGTGAGTGGCAATTTCAAGTTAATTTACTGCACGTGTTATTGAATTCATTCAAAGAGGTTATACCTTGTAAAATTTTACTTAAATAATTCATGATTTTCACATGTTGTACAGTTGATATTATCTGGAAAAGTCAGTTTATTGTATTGTATTAAAGTAATTGCTTTCTGTGATATCTAAGGGGTCAGATTATGTAACGTGTATATTACATTTTATTGTTTTTCTCTTTAAAGTTCAGCGTTATAGTGAGTGCGAAGCCCAAGGCCAGCACCTGTGAACGCTGCTTATTCTTAAAACAAGAGTACAATTCATTTTAAAAGCCGTGCACGGAAAAACTAGAGACAAAAATAATTTGGTGGATGAAAAATTCAGAAAGAGGAATGAGCGAATTGCGAATTGTGAATTGTAATTTGATGAAAGTGTGTTCAGGTAGTCGAGGTGATGCCATTTTTTTTGTTTTGCCTTGTTTTCTGTTGTTTTTTTTCAGTGACCAACTACTTACAGGGCATTATTCTGTTATATAATTGTGTCACTAAGTTTTATTGAATATACGTTCATTTTATTCGTATTTTATCTGATTCATTGTGTCAAGGGTTCAGACCTTTCTCATACCCAAACGATCCTGCTTCCTGAGAATTTTAAGCTCGCTTCACGAGCATTCATACTATCACGCCCACACCACGTGTGGAAGGTAGTTGGTGGGTGTGTTAGAATATATATAATGAATATTCTGAAACAGCAAGTACCTAGAATTAAAATATTAGAATTTAACATTAAAATATTTATTTAATAAAGTAAAATGTGTAAAATATAACATAACTCACAATAGAATGAAATATATTGACATAAACGTAATAACTAACAAATGAAAATGAAACATTGATGTACCACTTAATCATTTATGTGATCAGATGGAATAAATACACAAGGAGACTAAGAACATGGTTACAGACATCAGTAATGATTTTAAAAACGTTTTATAACTATTTCAAAATTATTTTAAAACGTTTTATAACTGTTTTAAAACCGTTTCAGAAGTACATTTAAATAGCAACTTTTATCACTGATCTCCAAAAAACAAATTTAATTCACATTTATTTTATAAAAACGCCAAGATTTATTTAACTTATGGCTAAATATGTAGCTGTAAATTATTTTCTAATGTATTTGTACATTATTTCTTTTAACCTTTCATTTTACTAATTTAATATTCTTGTTTTATGTTTATATTAATTTTGGTTACAAAAGGTTGAATTCTATTAGTTCCTTCATTATACTTAGGGTTCTTGCATTCACTAGCGCAAAATTCACCTACATAAAATTAACACTTAGTTTACAATTACAATGAATTCATAAATAGTTTACATACTGTTCAAATTAAAAAGTATATGGAAGAAATCACCAACATCACCTTATTTTACCACCATCATCTTATTGATATTATTTACTTCTTTATTTCAATTCCTGTAATCTAAATGTACAAACATACTATAAAAATCAAATCAAATTAGTGAAATTAATTTAAAAACTGGAATTAAAATGTATTATTCAGAATTGATTTACCTGTTGGGTCTGCAATTGAATCAATCTCATTGCTTAGAAACCTCTTTGCTCATTTGACAATGAATAAGCTCACTGGTCTGCATTTACAAATCCTACACTCCCAACAAGTTAATGTCATAAATATTGTTATTATACCTGAATGCAAAAATATGCACTCAATAACAGCGAATAAATATAGTGAGAGGTCGGATAAATCATAATTTTAGTATTGTGTAATGTGGAGAAGACTCATCAGTTTAGCGTGTGACGAAATGATTGGCCTTCATTTTATTGGATGAGTCAAATAATGAGTTCTCTTAGCAAATTAATAACCAGTTCTTAAGTGACTTTAAAATTTGGCAAGTTCGGGCAAACAAAGGCGAGCAAACAAAGTTTTTCTACGACATGTGTCAGGCTTTGGTGAGTGCCAACATCCCATGGAACGCCATTGAAAACCCAGTATTTAAATCTTTCTTGGAAAAGTATTGTAAACAGGCGATACCGTCAGAATCAACTCTGCGAAAAAATTATTTGGATTCTGAGTATCAAGCTGCACTAAGAGATATTCGTACCAACATAGGTGACCATTGCATTTGGCTATCGGTTGGTGAAACAACGGACCCGTTAGTGCTCACTTGATTGTCGGGAAACTGAGCGGGCATGACGCGGGTGCTCCCCATCTCTTGTGCTCGAAGTCACTGGAGAAAACAAATTCTGAAACAATTGCTTATTTTGTAAATACAGGGTTAAAACTCTTATATCCCAATGGCATTGAAGATCAGAAGGTACTCCTACTTCTGACAGACGCAGCGCCTTATATGATTTGCGCCGGGAAGCTTTTGAAACTCTTCTATCCTAATCTAACACATTTGACATGTCTTGTTCATGGTCTGCACCGTGTCGCAGAAGAGGTTAGGAAAATGTTTCCTTCAGTAAATAAACTGATTTCGTCAGTCAAAAAGATTTTCTTAAAATCTCCCACAAGAATTTTTTTTTTCGACAGAAGTTGCCAGAAACACCTCTGCCGCCCGAACCTATAGTAACTCGATGGGGAACTTGGTTGAGGGCAGTGGAATATTACAGTAAATATTTTGAACAAATTGTGAACGAACTCTCTGATGATGATACACAGTCTATACCAGACCCCAAATTTGTGCTCGAGAATAGAGATCTTAAAGGTAATCTTGCATATGTAAGTTCAAACTTTGTATTCCTTGCGGATGTAATTGAAAAACTAGAAACTAGAGATTTGACTTTATGTAATTCCATGTCAATATTTGTGTCAGCAGTAGAGCAGTTAGAAAAAGTTCCAAGTGATCAAGGAAAACGAATAAGCGAAAAAGTTAAAAATGTTTTGAAAAAAAATCCTGGATATGCCAACATAAAGTCAGTAAGCGAAATTTTAAGTGGAAATAAATGTAAACTACCAGAAGGTTTCAGTGTTGCTAATGTTTCAGTTCTAAAATATATGCCAGTCACATCAGTAGATGTTGAGAGATCCTTCTCTGCATTCAAACTGCTTTTATCTCCCAAACGTCACAAATTTGAAATTGAGAACCTTGAAAATTACTAGTAATATATTGTAATGCAAACTATTGTAAGAAAATGGAAAAGAGTTGTAAATATGTAAATCTTGTTTTATATGAAAATGAATGTACTTGTTTTCTGTATTTAAGTTTACAGAATCTAGAAATATAAACAATTATTCATTTTATTGTGTAACATATGATAGTGCTTTTTCTCCTTATTTTTGACATTTTCAGTGCCTTTTAGGCGCCCAAAAGACGTTTTTTAGAGCCTAAACATCCGATGTCTACCTATAACATATGGAAATACTACACAACAATTAATTCCACAATTTCTAATGGCCATTAATGACACTTCAAGACTATATTAAAATTATTTCAATGAATTGGCAACATAATAAATATTATTTTTAAATTTCAATACGAATTTGCGATGCTTAATTGAGTATTAAAACTAATCAAATAACTTAAACTTTTATTAATAGGTACTTTTGACTTAGAAAAGCCCAAATAAATGCAAAATAATGAGTTTGGAAGCAAGCCTCTATATCCACTTAACAACATAATTTGAATTGAAAGGATTCAAATCGATGATGTAAAGTGAAATAAGTTCATCTTGTTCGACATAAACTTTTAAAGCAATTTTACAATTTACATTATAATAATTTTGAGCTGGATTAATTGCCGAGTTTTGTACGTTATGTGCAATAGAAGTGCACATTAACTAATCTCTGCCTTTCTATTATTACAACTCATGATAGAAATATATACGGACCTAAAAGTTGAAATTCCATTCCACCATTCTCTTTAATCTTGGTTGACAATTCTTGATTTCAAATAGGCGGTGTAAATGAAGGTATCATTTTCTTCGAACTTCATTCGCCCGTTTACTCCCAATGAAATCCGATTTTCACTTCAATGAGGTAATTTATACACTGTAGTCTGGCGCCTATTAAAATATTTTCACCAAAAATCTTTAGATTATAATTCACACTGATGCAGCTCGATAGGATTCAATACGGTACTTACCAGTGAACTCTTAATACGTTCAACGATTTGCTTTGCCAACGACGTATTTTTCTACAATAACAAATTGAAAACTTTCACAACGATGCGCTTATCGCCACTTCGAAGAAATTTTCCTGCAGGGTCAGTCACTCTCTTAGCCCTTCCAAAATGAACTGAATAGTGTGTCCTCGCAGGCCGATCGGCGGCGCGACGTTGCGGTCCAACGAGCCGCGTCCCACGTGCTTCCTCCTGACCCTCGTCAATCCTCCGCTGATATCAGGTCCTTATCGCCCAGCAACACGCTTGCAATTCGTACTGGTCTCCTTCTTAGTTTGCAGTAGTTTTCATGCAAGGTTAATTTAACAACCGATGGCTCAAATTAGTTGTTATGTTGTGAACCTATACTTGTACTTCTTTAAATCAGGATGTTTCTTAGGATGAACGGATAATATTGCGTTGCGGTCAGGTTGCAGCAAGCTTTGCGCGCGCGCAACTTCCTGTTCCCCACACACACACACTTCCATGAGCCCGTCGAAGGCCTTGGGACTGGTAGCTAATAAATATATAACGTAATTAGTCTGTCTTTCGACAATTATATTTACATGTGTAACAACCTAGACGGAAAATAATATAATTATTAAAGTTTGTCTCAAACGAGGTAACCCTCAATTTGTTATGAAAGGCCTCTGTCCATTATTCAGAGACTATTTTTTTCGGACAAAGAAGCGGACTTGAGTAGAACGTACTATCTTCTATGAAGCAGTATTTGTTTTAAAATAAATGTGTGACCGCCGCTTCGTCTGATAACAGAAGCTGTTCAATTAATGTAGTATTAATCAGTAGTCAGAAAGCATACGCATCATCCCGACCCAGACTGGAACAGAAGGCAGGTTGGTATCGCCCTTGGCGCCCGTAACTAAAAAAATTAGCGCGGGCGACCTGAGACCCACACGTGGTTCGATGCGCTGTGGGACCTCTGTTGATTCGTCACCAATATTATGTTGGGGTGCGACGACAGGTGAGCTGACGACACTATGATAAGAAATATCACAGAATTTATATCAAGGAGATTATAAGTTCTAATAAGTTTTACCATTATTAAAATATTATGGAAAATGACTCACCTATGAAAAATATCTTTTAAATGATAATGCTTGAAAATAAGAGTAGTTGAAAATGAAATATATCTCTTTTCTCTAAATATATATGGTGTACCTTATTAGCTTATAGTCTGAACAAATACATCATACTAATACTAAGTTATTTTATAACTTGTAATTAGTTAGAAACGAACTTCTACAAACGAACTTCAGACAATGCGTAAAAGAATGAAACTCGACAAAACATACATCGTCATTATTGGGACTCGTCCATAATAGGCACTTTATGCTGAGGGAGAAAACCATCTTCCGACGTTTCAAATCCGAATGTACTGAGTATTTCCCACCTTGCTCGGCGACCGTGTGCCGTGGCCTCCGCGACTGCTCCGTTCGGCACCGCAGCTCGGAAGGCCTCACGGACTGTTCAGAGGAGCTAGTAGCCACAGTGACTGCCCTCACAGGCATGGCGACGACTCAACCGAACAATAGGACACGTCAATTGTTGAATGGTAATTCTTTTACTTACGAATTCAGTAGGAATTAAAAAAAAGGGAAGGGTAAATTTTGTAAATCTTTGAATCAGTAGGTACGTGTGGGTGTAATGGAGAATTCATCGTGTTTCTTTGAAAAAGAAAGAAAGACCAAAAATAATGTATTATTTTTCGTGTTTTGTGTGTGCAAAATTCTATTATTGTTCATTAAAATAATCCTGAGTGTACCTGACCTCCTTGCTTAAACAATATATCATTAAAATATATCGTTGACACGCAGTATTTATAATGATCTTTAACCTTAATAACCTTATAATGACCTAAGTTTGATATCAACACTCTTCAAATTTATGAAAGAAATTAGTCTGTGCCAATTTTTCTTCACGTACACGTTCCAAGTTTGAATGGTAATTTTATATGGCAGTACCAAATGAATGGAAAATTCTTTGATGCATGATCATAAATGAGGGCTTACACCATCTCAAGATATTTCTATTTTTTTCACCCAATTTGTCTAAAAAAAACAACAGAATTTGTCATTTGATAGTAGTTAATGTCTGGAAACCAAACTTGCCCCTCCCCCATTGTTTCCTGACATATGCCTTTCGCACCAAAGGAAAGCTCGTATTTTTCTTGTCAATATTATGTGAAAGCTAAAAGCGGCAAAAAGTGAATTGAGCCCTTTCGACCAAAACAATTTTTGTAACAAAGAATTAATGGGTATCAAATGGTGTATAAATGTTGGAAAAATTGGGTCTAGGAGTGACTATATTACTAAGTATACATAAAATATCAAATTAACAAACTAGAATATTGTTGCTGGATGTTCTTGATTTTATTGTAAAAGTTATAAATGCACAGTTTGTGTTATTAATGTACGTGTGGGCTATTGATTTAGTGGTAGTAATATAAGTATGATTCAAATTCTTATTTTGGCCTATTTATGGGTTGTAATGTGGGAAATATAATTGAAATAGTGATTTTCTAATTTTTGTATTGGAATTGTAACCTTTAATTTGTGTAGAGTGTGTGCCTCTATAATATTAATATCTGTTGTGAATATTGTTAAACACAGTTATTTATAAATACAGAGGGTGTTGGACTGAGCGGCCAGCTATTCTATTTATCAAATAAACTTATTGAAATAGTTCTTATTTTTTGATAAGACAATGTTACTAATTAAGGTGAAGAGATTTTTAGTAAGAGCTGGATGAGACACTTCACTTTTAGTGACCAAAATAATTTAAATCTTTCAGTTACGTACTGATTTAAATAAAACGTTTTCTAAAATATTTTTATTTAAATAAAATTAATTTTCTAATCCCTACGAATTTGTTGTATATTTCTTTGAATCACAGAGTATATAATATAATATTTCGTATTGAAATTTTGTATTTTTGGAGGTCTTCCTTATTCAGGCCACTTACATTGCCGACATGCATGTCCAGGAAGAACTGAGGAGTTTGATTCGCACGATTCGATTTGCGGTCTTCCCTCCCCTGCGCCTTCAGTCTTCTTGCCTCCGCTCGGTCATGTCTTGCGTTGCTCCTGCTCTGGCAGCTCAGTTACCCTCATGAAGTTCACTCTGAAGTAGTCACCCCAGAAACGGCTCTCTGATATGGTTACGACCCAACAATACATTATTGAAAAGATCTTCATCAATACCGGCCACAATAGACTAAAGCGAAAACTACCGCGATAGTTCTTCAATCATCTTTGACCATCATTTATCTGATGTGGCTGTGCACATTTAATTCACAAACAATTATTTATTGAATCTACTTAACGTGCAAATGGACTAAACATTTCCTAAACAATATCAATATTAATCAATGAATTCTACATGTATCGTACTCGGCTGCTTACGAAGTGCCTTCGGGCAGAAATAAATTTAAAAAGTAGAGGTGCTACGGAATGGCACTGACTTTCTCGTAGCAAATTTTTCTAATTTCTTGGTGTGGAATGGCTTTAAGGTCTTGCTCAATTCACTGGCTAGCTGCCATCTATCGTAACCGAGAGTACATTTTCTTGACATTTTTTCAACATTTCGGTTTCTTAATAGTAGAACCGAAACATGACATCAAGAATATTAAAGAAACCTTGTCCAAAATAGAAATTTTCATTGAGCATTTTGAAGCCGATTTTACGAAAATGGCGATTAAGCATTACCGTAACTGCGAAATTTGAAGCTCTTTTTCACAGGAATCTGTTGAGTTTTCGAAAAACTTTATTTGAAACCATTTAAAGCTCTTCCACTCACAAATGTAATCATGTATACAAAACTTCTAAATTTTTCGAAAAAATGCACATGACCTTAATGAAAAACTACTTATGTACGACAAATTTCATTTGAAAGAAAAATCTCCACTTTCAATTTTGTAGTCTAGGAAACGCCGAAATAATTCAAACCTTTAAATTTTTCGAAAATTTGGAGTTAACCGTGAATATAGGACATTTTCCCCTTCATAAAGTACTTTATTCGTACATAAAGTTTTTAAAAAATTAGACGGTTTTTGAGAAAATTTTGACGTCTGGGGGACTTCTTGTAAAGTACCCCCAAATTTTAATGAATGTTTTTCAAAATTTCAAAGCTTTAACTAGAGCTAGATGAACAGGGGTTTCTTCAATTTGGAAAAGATCGTACGTGTCGTTCAGGCCCTAGCAGTGTGGACAGGCGGACGGACGGAGGGACGGACGTTTAAAAAAAACTCTTTCGGTATCAGGGGAACCCAAAACGTGGATTTCCGTTGAAATCTCGAAATAATTTTCCGCAGCATTACATAAGTTTCTCTACACTACGTATATTACTCCCGTGTATACGTATGTATACGAGAAAGTAAAAATACCGGCTAGGACGGACAAGGGAAATTAGGGTTAAAAGTCACTTAACGTTTTAAATGGTCACCAGTCTCAAAAAATAAAGGATTTAGTTTTGTAATTTCAATATTTAGAATTGTTCATTGGACAGTTGTGTAGCTGATCGTTTAAAAGAATCTTTTATTTCACCGAATGATAGGGATAACATTAGAGTTTCTAAAATAGAGCTCTAAAATTTGATTTGGGAAAATTGATATATCTTGAAAACATCAGATATTACAGGGCATTGAAATACAGGGGACCAGTGGTCTCCGGAATTTAGGTGGCCATCCCACGTTAATAACGTAACTATATATTGTGACATACCAGACTGTCACAAAATATTTTGATGGGAATTGGGGACAAGAATTTATTAAATTCTTCGTAAAAAGTGTAAATGTTGAGGGTATAGGCATGCAGGCAGGGCTTTTCTTAGCAACCAGGGAAGCGGAAGTAAATAAACATAGCACGGCAAGTAACGGACAGAAGATTGTGATATAAGGGCATGTAGGATTGGTGGTAAACTAGTAATGGGGTATGACGTAGAAGGAAATTGGAGGTTGTTTTGTAAAACAAGAGACAAGAAGGTATGAAAGTTATTGAGGGTTGAACTTTTTGTAATGTTGAAGAGAGGAGGACCGCGTACCGTTCACATCGTAGTGCAGAGGTCATTGTAAATGATAGATGCGGGACTTGGTGGAATTTTGCGGGAAATAACTGAGCAGTGGGGACTTATATTTTGTGTGCGTAATTCTATATGGAGCTTCGAATAATTCTGGCACCGGGAGTAGTAAGTGAAACAATTAATAAGTTGAGGAGGACATTGACCCGGCAGCGGACCGTGCACAAGATACAAGAGAGAAGATTGGTCGGAGCGGTGGATTATTTTCGTAAGAACCCAATCAGCAGACCTAGTAGGATAATTATTTCCCTTTAGATGTGTTTGCGGGAAATTTAAAATCGCAACCCTTTCCTGGCGCCCAAAAATGATATAAATTCGGAAACCGGTTGCAGAAATAATTTAACAGAAACGGAGAGCGTTTCAAAATGGCTGGCCCAACGCGGGGCACGAATTTCGTTATAATTTATAACAAATTGCGGTATGTTTAATATTAGCGCTTATAAATTATAACTAGTCGATTAAAAAGGAATGTGAAATTTATGGATTGACAATGAAATCAGCTTGTAATTATAAGCAAAGCCAAAACCGTTTCATTTAGTCATTTAATAAGAATTGATTATATTAGAGAAATTTTCATTTGATTTAAATTTAAAGATGGATACTAGAAGTAAGAAAGTACGTCCCGAAAACGTCAATGTAGATGACATGGCAGCTACTAATACAAATCCCGAAGGAGAAATTTCGCGAGAATTAGTCGAGGTGGGGAGTAATGGTAGCGCCATTAGGCAATACGGACCCTAGTAATTTAATTATCAAAAAGTTAGCAAAAATGAATACTAAAGGAATAACTTCGGAAATGAATGAATTTAAAATAATAATGTTAAATTAGAAGGAATGACTTTGGAAATAAATGCGAAATTAGAAGATTATAACGCTAAATTAAGAATATAAAGCTAGAAATGAATAATCAAGCACAAGAATTTAAGAATTTACGTAAGGAAATACGTGAGGAAAAATAGCAGTTGCGGGCGGATACATCAACTGAATTTAGTAATATTTATTTGAGGATGGAATCTTTTAATTGCCAAGCCAATCAAATACAGAAAGAACAAAAAGAATCTTTCAACAAAATTAATTCTGAAGTTTTCATTTTAAAGGAAAATGGTATAGCATTAGGACATTCTCAAGACCAACAATGCGAAAAATTGACGAACGTCGAATCACGCGTAGATCATCTAAACAGAATATCGCAGCAACATGGCGATAAAATAGAAAATATAGAATTAAAAATGGTAGATTCGATAACAAATTAGAACAGCATATACAAGAGGGTTGAGAAATATTAAAATTTTGCAAGAATCTGAGTCCGGGAAACAAATATCAGATATCAGAGGCAAAATAGAACAATTAGAAAATGAAGTAATGACACATACGCAGGGAAACGTAATAACTTCGGCATCAGCTTTAGTTTTACCAAGCCATTTAAAATTCCACGGAGATATTAAAGATCAACCTTGGTCCTTTATTGCAAAGCTGAAAAGTTATTTTATGCTCAATAATATCCCTGAAAGATTAAAGTTGCATATTGTCGAACAGGCGATGTCAATCATTGGCTAATGTCATTAGTACCGGAACCAGTAAATTATAAAGAGTGGAAAGAGAAATATTTAAAACGGTATTGAATAAAAGTCATAAATTCGACTTAAAATATAAATTAATGAGCGAAAGATACAGAAAAAGTGGGGCGGAAACCATGTGCGATTTTGCGACACGTAAAATTGCTGCATTCAAGGCTTGCGAAGAAAGGGCGGATGCAAACGAATTAATAAGAATTATTATTCGTCAGTCACCAGTCATTATCCAGAATTTATTATGGAATTCTATGCCAGTAGATTCGGAAGATTTGATTGAACGGCTAAGTTGCTTCGATCAGACATTAAATGGAGAATATGATTGGGTTAATAATAATTGAAACAGCAATGATATGAAACTAGGTAATAATGGAATGAGAAAATTAGTGAATAATTATAAAGGGATAGGTGGAAAATAAAAAGATAGGAAATAGCTATCCACGGAAATTCAAAGAGGATAAGAAACATGAGCACGTAGAAATAAATGTAATTGAACAGGAAAACTCCCAGCGTTCGAAATAAACAGGCGGGATATTTCGAACGGTAATACAGACGATGTGATGGTTATTACAGCATTAATAGTATCGAAGTATCGGCAGAAGATTTATTAAGAGAAGATACAGATAAACGGGCGGAAAATTGCATGTGTTTGGTTTTGAAGGGGGTAATTAAGAATATATACGTAGATGTTTTGATTGACACGGGGGCGAATGTTTGTGCGGTAACAGAAAAAAATATATGAACAAATAAAGAAAGAAGGGAATACAATCGAAGAACTACCTACTAGAAAATTAGATATTCGTACGGCTAACAGGAGGCGCATCGAAACAAGAAGTCGGCAAATTTGGGTGGAGTTGGAAGTTCAAGTGGTGATGATACAGTTTCCGGCAATAATTATAAAAAATTTGATTCGTCCAATTACTTTGGGGATTGATGGCCTAAAGATGTGTGACGCCAAGGTCGACGTAGGTAACAGGAGTATATTGTTACGAGGTGACAAAGGGCAACAACATTGTTTGGGAAACGGAGAGCGTTTCAATATTATCTGAACTTGTCAATAATTGTGATTTATCAAATGAGTACGTCACTGAAGTGTATTTGTTCATCCCGTTCAGTACCACTGTAGCCATATGGCTACCTCGCTTGCTTGAATATGAAAAGAGCAGGTAGTACATACACAGTCCTACATACCCCGCAAATCAATGACTTTCGGGCTTTTCAGAGTTTCAAAACCAAACCCAAACTTTGCAATATCCTTACAGCCATTCTATTCATTAAATAACATCTCTTTTAACAATATCCTTACAGCCATTTATTCATTAAATAACATCTCTTTTAACCAACTATCAGTGATATCCAAGCCATACACTCTGTATACATACATACACAGTCCTACATACCCCGCAAATCGATGACTTTCGGGCTTTTCAGAATTTCAAAACCAAACCAAAACTTTGCAATATCCTTACAGCCATTCTATTCATTCTATTTATTAAATACGTTTTTCGCCAATATCTGCTGAAGGAAACGTGGTAAAAATAAACTAATTCATAATGGAAGGTGGTCAAACGATGGGCAAACGAAAGCGCACCTCAAGTTTTGGTATTTTTAATATTTGAGGCAAAATCTTGTAATTTCCTGAAAGTTGGCCCGAAAAAATTGTTTTGGCTCTAATTTTTGAACGGAGGCTGGTAAAAACTTTCTGAAGGGTGTGCAAACGTGGTCAAACGATGAACAAACGTATGCATATGAAAATTGGAAATGTTAAGTTTTTTTCTGACCAACTTCACGGGGGTTGACGCTTCGACTGCTGACTGCCCGCCCTCCGCGGGAGGCAATTCGAGGCAACGAAAAAATATTTATTATTGTTCACTTCAAGTCTTATATTAATTTCACGGAGAAGTTTCTGTTTTTTTTTATAATGGTCCGTCAATGACCACTTAGTTAATAGAAATGACACTTTCTTTCAAAGCTTTACAAGTATAAACGTCCGCCATTTTGAAAAAGGCAGGCCGAGGTGACTTATTAACGAAAATATTTTACCAATGTTCCCTTAATAACATTTATTAATTTCATGGAAGTGTGTGTAGTTATTTTGTATAATTGCCCGTCTAAAGTCACTATTGGTAAGGCGCTTTCTTTCAATTCTCGTCATGTAAACTTTAAACGGTCGCCAATTTAAAAGAGGCAGGCCTAGGCGGCTGTTGTTAAGGAAGAAACAGAAACAAATGTCCAATAAATAATATTTATTAATTTTTCAGAAATATTTTCAGTCGTATTCGTGTAATTGTCCGTCAAAAATCACTTAGTTTTGGAAATGGCGCTTTCTTTCAAAGCGCGTTATGTAAATATTTAACGGTCACCATTTTAAAAGAGGCTAGCGGCTGATGTTATCGAAAAAATACTAAATATCCATTTAATAAAAGTTATTAAATTAATGGAACTGGTTTTACTAGCTTTTGTTTCATTGCCCGTCAAAGATCACTTAGTTATTAGAAATTGCAGTCTTTCAAAAGCTGGTCAAGTAAAGTTGAAAATTTTCGAAAAGGCAGACTGAGGTGACTGTTACTAACGAAAATATTTTATCACATGTTTCCTTATTTATTCCTTCATTTATTAGTTTCATGGAAGTGTTTTTAGTTGTTTTTGTGTAATTGCCCGTCAAAAATCACTTACTTTTGGTAAGGCGCTTTCTCTCAATCCTCGTCATGAAGTCTTTAAACGATCACTATGTTTAAATAGGCAGGCCGAGACGGCTGTCGTTAACGAAAAAATATCAACAAATATCCAATTAATAATAGTTATTAATTTCACAGAAGTTTTTTTAATCGTTTTTTTTTGTAATTGTCCGTCAAAGATTACGTAGTTTTGGGAATGGCGCTTGCTTTCAAACCTCGTCATGTAAACTTTTAACAGTCGTTGTTTTAAAAGAGACTGGTCGAGGCGGCTATTATGATAAAAAACATTAATAAAAGTCCATATAATAATATTTATTAATTTTATGGAAGTGTTTTTAGTAGTTTTTGTGTAATTACACGTCAAAGATCATTTCATTAATTAAAATCACGCTTTTTTTCATCCTCGGGATGTAAACTATAAATGGACGCCATTTTGAAAGAGGTTGAACAAGGCGGTTGTTATCAACGTAAAAATATTTACAATTGTTTACTTAATAACATGCATTAATTTGGTCGAGATGTGTTTAGATGTTCTAATGTAATTGTCCATCAAAATTCACTTATTGCATGTTTCAGTTCTGCAGATCTCAATTTCCTATGTTTAAATCTATTTAAAGACAAAGAAATTTGGCAAATTCAAAGGAATAATTTTGAAAAGATATTGAAAATGTTATGTATTTAATGAACATCTGAAAGTTGAGAAGATAATAAATTTTCAAGAAGTAAACGATTTCGGTATTATGTCCGGAGGTATGATGTTCTTTCCAAACACTTAATGCAAACTTTAAACGGTCATCATTTTGAAAGAGGTGGACCGGGGCAACTGTTCATAACTGCAAACTGTTCAATAATGTTCACTTAACGATATATATTAATTTCGTGTGTGTTTTTGTAATTGCCTGTGAAAATTTACTTAATCAAAAGAATAAGCAGTTTTTGCATATCTTAATTACGTAAGGATTAATTTAATGAAAAATAAAAAAAGTTGACACTGGAACTGCTTTAATATATTTAGAAGGATGTATGAAAGTGCATATAATTTCTGGAGGTTGAAAAGTTGGTTAGGAAAAAAGATACAATAAAATAGATAAGATAAAAAAGATACAATCAAAGATAAGTATAGTTTCACTTCTTGGGTAGCTGAATTTTTCTTCGGCTGAAACGCTTGGGTTATGGGTCATATGGCTGTAAGTATAAAAATTATTATTTTTCCTGGTTTCTAGTCATTTGAAGTATATAGAATTGACATTTATCAAGAAATAAACGTTTTTCAAAAAAACAAATGTGGTGCCTATGCGCACGTTTCGGCCCTCTTCAGGCCGCCGAGCGTCGCGCATGCGCAAAAGGGATGGGCGGCGCCGAGCGGCGCGGGGGCGTCCCAAGCGGAAGAGAGCTAACGGCGAAGACAAATGGCGGCGGCGGCGCGCGCCAAGGACGAGAAAGGCCGTCGGGAAGGCCGCGCTTCGTTTCGTCACTGGATTAAGTTGATGGCGACTCTCTCTCAACGACCATCATAATAATCCCACCATTAACAGACGCGACTGGAAAGGCAATAAATTCACGTGAAGAATCTCCGTGCTTAGCTATCATTATCTGCAATCACTTTATCATCAAAGTTGAGAATTTATATAAAACGCCAATTTTTTTCAATTTTCTGATCGCGTTCATTCTCAGTGTCTCGGCGATAAAAACAAGAAAACAAATTAATTAAAAGGTCAAGAGTATGGTCTGCAATGCAGTAAGTTTTATTTGAATGACGTTAGAGCTAGGTAAAACTGAACTCTCAAAAACACTTGAAAAGTAAACTTTATAACGTATGAGCCATTAAGAAAAAAATAGACACATTTTTCTATCATTACAAATGCATGCCTTTCAATAATCATGATTCACCTTCCTTTAAATATTCATTACAAGAACACATGCCTTACACACAAGAATCAATGCATTTTAAATTCTAAATTATTGTTTTCTCTTAAATGTATAAAATGTTCCCATGATTTCGTGAATTTGAGACAAGAGGTCAAGTGTTTCAAGTAATTTTTAACAAACTGTAATCGTCATTTGAGTCCCACTTCCATTTCCATTACCTCACAAAAGACATCAGTGACCGTCTTTTTCCTCCTCTCTCAAAATTTCTTCATCGTGTTGAGTGATTAAGGAGTGTTCGCTGTCTTCTCGTTTGTCCTTCACTGCATCTTCCGAATACCAAGTGACAAAATTCATGTTTATTTTTAAGGATGAATTATTTTCGTGAATAATCATAAATCATGTTTATTCTGAGTAAACGTTGGGTACTTTCTCGGAATGTTTAACACTTGATTGCACTTGGTACATATTGATTCACCGACCATGGAAACATGTAGGAGCTTTCTGTGCAATCCGGATTTTCCTGTCTCAAGTATGTACAGGTATCACCTTCGTGGCTTAGCAGGTTCCAATTAAGAAACATGCAAGAATTCAGAGACGGCAAGAGTGTTTCTGACTTACCCTCGAGGAAGTTTAGTTAAGTATCCACCAATATTTCCACTTGTTTTCATCACTCTCAACCTGTCCTCTTAGAAACACTGCTTTTGTGAGGACAGTTACAAAATGGAAAACAATTGGTCAGAACATTTTGTTGCATAACATATTATTGTAAGTTTCAAATTATTGGTGCTACAACTGTACACACTTTCTCGCATTACTTCTAACTTTTGCAATTTTCGAAAACTCAGAGAGTTCAAAGAAAGTTGCACCATTTTTAAACTTCGCCTTCTGCTTTGCCCAGCTTCTTTGCTCAATCCGTGGAGGTAAATTTTGTTTTTAAAAAATTGAAGCCTTTTTGAAACCTTGTTTTATAAAACGCAAAAACTTCAAGAAAAAATTACGCGAAAACCACTCATTTTTAAAAATAGTTGTGCATGGAATTTTTAAAGATTTTTTTAGCTCAGAGTTTATTTAATAAAAATTCTCGATGTATAAAATTGCAGATTTCCAATTTCCTTTCGAAAATACAGAAAACTACTCATATTTAATTTTTTAACTTACTTTCGTACGCGCGGGGAAATTAAGAAAAAAATATGGAGCCATTCGTGAGAACATAATTGCTTAAAATTGCCTATATTGCTTGCAATATTACGCGAAAAGTACTATGAAAAAAATATTGTACATGGCATTATTCAAAATGTTTGAACAACATATTTCTTTAAGAAAAAATCTTTATCTGCACCATTGTAATTACAGGAAGTTGGCGTAAAAATGTCAACTTTTGCAATTTTCGAAAATTCAGATAATTCAACAAAAATGATACCTGTCCCGTATTTTTAAGAATCCATTATGCTATGCGAGGATAAAGTTTAATTAAAAAGTTGAGAGCGATTTTTCAGAAAATGTTGAGAGTTCATGTAAAGTATCCTAAAAAATCAAGATATCCGTTTCAAACTCCCAGAACCTTCACATCGTTGAAATCGATCACGAAATATCCATTTTGGAGAAAATCGACTCACTCGAGGCGCTAGCGTTGATCACAGACGAACAGACACATGTTTGCCCTCCATGAATTTTTCGGTACCAACGATCAAGGAAACATGAGATTCTGACTACACAAAGTGATAAAAGAAGAAATGTACTACATGTAGGACAAAGATTCGTCCACATTTTCTTTACGAGTAGCTTTCTGTCGCAAAATCGCCGATTTCGCGACAGGATTACAATACTTAACTATCAATATTAATATTGTTTGTACTTCATTAAATATCTTTCATATGTACTGAAAGATGAATAAATAATGGAATATTGGAATACAAAAAGAATATGAAATTATTTTATTTTCTAATAATATTTTGAAAATATTAACCTTTCTGATAAGGTGCGTAAATTCCGTGAAACCATGCTTTTACGGAATTTAATAGCAAGTTAATTTGTGAATTATTGTTACTAATACTTTGACCTTTATTTTTAATTTTTATTTCATGTTTAGCATTTTAGTTCGAAAAGGAAGAAGAAACATTTAAGAAAACCATAGCACCTCTTCAATTTTTATTCTTCGCTTCCTCAAACACTTCAACGCGGCGTCACATCTTCCAGGCAAGGTCACCAATTACTCTGCCTCGTGTTCTCAGGGAATACTTCGACGCCTGGCGAGCAGTTCATAAGACGAGTGTAAACGTTTGGTTTCGCGAGGACTACCTGCGCGTTGGATGTGTCAGCGCGCTTTTATTATGGGCGCGAAGGATAGTTACAGCTTTGTGGCGAGGGCCTCCGTGCGGGCAGCGCGGCCGCGCCAACCGCGAGGACGCGGGGAAGGCCGCTCTGAGGACGCGGCCCGCTCTGTAAACCCATACATAGATTGATTGGTTGTTTGATTTTGGGCACGTCAACTGATATGGACCCGTTAATACAGTGAATGTTTTATCGCGGGATGTGGCGGTGTTCCTTCAATGCTGAACATACATTTCGGCTTGCGGTGAATTTCCTCCTCCAGGTATCTCCTCAGTGGGTCACTTCCCCAGCTGATACACGCTCTAAGCACCCGAGTGGTTCCTCAAAATGCCTTGTGGTGCAGTACATCTAAGTGTATGTAAGGAGAGTGGATAGGACAACGCAGAGGAAGGGATGATCGCGCGCGACCCGCGACCCTTTTCTTAGGTTACTGCTTTGGTATTATCGTGATACTGATTAAATAAATCATGGTAAACTACTGCTAGAGCAGCCGGCCGCTAGAAGTATCTTCTAGTTTGCGGCTGAAATCGACACAGTTATTTAACGAGTGTCAAAAATCCGCCACCGTCGGTGCTCGAACTTTAGAGCCTCCCAGTCAGAGTCGCTGAAGAGACAGCGCCAATGGCTCTGTGCTAAACTCAGCCAGTACATCCATAGATATCACGCAGTTTTCAAAGTGGGATATTGGAAGTTGCTCCGATCGGTCATTTGTATGATTTCCTGCGATCAGTGTTAGGTGGATGCCGGAGTAGTACGAGTACCTTAGATTGGCGTTGCTTAAATGTAAGAACTGGGGCGAACTTCGTGGCCCGCTGCAGTTTCTCGTGCGTCACTCCCTTTTACTAGACGAGATCCAATAGCCCTAACGCCTCCTCTGCTCTAGCCGATGGACACGATGGACACTCCAAGCATCACCGGTGGCATGCAGATATGTCTTGAGGCAGGGCATGCTGAGTGGGCGGCCCAATTAAATACCAACTCAATTAAAAAAATGAAAACAAGGAAATAGAATTGGCTTCAAATTATATTATTTCGAATTCAAGAATACAAATGAACTTCAGTTTGTTTCATTATCTTTTTTACGTTAAGATATTGTGAGTGGTTATATATTGCCTAAAACATTTCTCACATTGCAGGTAAAGTTAGTTAGCGTGATCTGGGCTGTCCGAGTGACGCTCCGTCGAAGGCTGGGGTGCCGACGTTTCGACCATATCGCGGTCCTCTTCAGGGCTGTACTGCCGAGGCATCGTAAATACTGAAGAGGACCGCGATATGTCGATCGAAACGTCGGCACCCCAGCCTTCGATGGAGCGTCACTCGGACAGCCCAGATCATGACTGGCCGCGGAAGCCTACGATATCAAAGTTAGTTAGCCCTGGCAACTAATGTTGCATTTTGTGAATTTAATAACCTGGGTTGCCGGATAACTCTAAACAAGGCAGCAACAGTGCCAAAAGTATTCCACACACTCTCCTTGCTCGGGAATGCCTATAACTACTTCTTTTCCATCTACCCTTCTCATGCGTGCCCGGGTAAGGCTTCATTAAATGTTCATGCAATGAGAAGGCCTCATCTGTCAAGAATAGATATTGCACTGATTTATTGATCCCTGGTCATATATCTTTCGGAAGATTAAGCTGACCACTTTTCAGTCACAAAACTGAATTCTTTTAAACACTCCACAATCTGATGTATACCCCTGATAAACACGCACGTCGACATAAATAAAATTGTAATTAGCATCCATTATCGTCCAAGAACTATACTAAACCTATGCTTGTAGTTACAAAAATCACTGCCAAAATTGGATGAATATTGTATTACGCAATGATTCGCGACATTTGCTCCTAGATGGGTAAACCACTATTTCTCATTGACGTCTTCTGCTATATTCAATAACTAAGCATAGGTTTTCGGCACCTGCAAAAATATTTACCATTCATGATTAAAAACACTCAATTTTTGGCTGCATGAAGGGAAAGCCGGTCATCGGTATCTCAGAAGAAAACTGCTGTGGATTATAATACTCAAGAAGAAGCGAACACAACAAACCGCAAACTGGAAAGTAAAGATAATACACAAGGAGGAATCCCACGTTCGAGGAGCATTCGAAGTCCATCCTGCTCAAGTAAAGAAGACGATGCCAGTTGCTGGAATTGTCTGTGAGATTGCAAGTTTTGATATTCTAAATAACATTTCAGTGAAATGACACAATCTCCAGTAAGCAAAAATCAAAGTTACTGTCAATTTTTGACGTGGAGTAATCGCTTCAAGAAATTTTGCTTAAAGACCTGCCTTTCAATTTTCTTGGTAATCAGTCTCAACAGCTCATCTAAGTTGCCTTGAAATATCCTCTAAAAGTTCTGAAACAACCTTTTTCATATTGGGCTATCAATTAGTCTGTAATTTCTTGTGCTCCTTTTGCTCTTTTGCATGTAAAATTGGACACCATTTTTTAATAATGTATTTATTTTTATTATTTTACACAACAAATAATGTTTTGCAATATTATTTTCAGGTTATTTTTCTTTCCTTCTTACTTTTTTTAATACAAATGACCACGAACGCGGCGTTTGTTGTTATCACTGATTTGTGTCCCATCCTTGTTTCCTCTTGCTCGTACTGCACGGACGCTAGGCACACGTAATATCAGCTAGGAGACTGCTGCTGCGAGCGATCAAGATGGCCGGCCGTACGGAGAGCGAGCTCGCTCAGTGGAAACGGTGTAAACTTCTCTCCCGCAATCACCCCGAACGATGGAGCCTTCGTCTAGAACCTCTCTTTCGTTCGCTCCATCAGTTACAATGCGCCTTTAGAAAATGATCCACACGCCGCGCACCATCTCTTCCCTCAAGTGCACCAACGTCCATACTCAAGGCCTGGCAAAGGAACGCGAACGCGTTCTAACGCGAAAGACATGTGAAAACCAATGGAGGATTATAGGTTTAGACAAAGAAGAAAAAAATCTCTGGAGGAAGAGGTGGTGTGTGATTCCTTCAAGTCACGAATTTTGGTTATTACGATCTTAAAATAACCCATGCACCTGAGTTTTCACTCAAACGAGGCATGGCCAACGAGATAGTAGAAATACTGAAAATTGTGGAGTTTATAATGACATATCCGTGTGTGCAATTGAGTTTAACTACCCTACTTTTAAGAGCACGATTTTTCAAATTTTCACAGTTCTGCACAATCAAAGTTTTGAAATAAATCGATGCATTTTAGAAAAATGTATTCCAGTGCAAGTAATTTCTCATTATTACACATCAGATGTGATTACTGTCGTGTCCTGGAACGAAGTGGTTTGACCTAACCACTTATTCACTGCGCATATAGATATAAATAGTAGAATAAAAGGCAAATGAAACTGTATAACCTTTGCCTAGAATCCGGTTTGTCCAAAAAGACTGACAGAGTAACAGTGATTTCGATCCTGGTAGCGTGCGTCCTGACATGACAAGATTCACACAGATTTTGGTGATTTCAGTGAAGCTTGTCTTTGAATATTTCTTCCCGAAGCAGAGGTTGACTGGTATTGTAACCGACACGTACCTACCTCCTGATTGGTAGTACGCCGAATTACTAGAGTATACCTCAATTAATGGATAAAATTCCTATCGGTGGTGGGTTCGTCTTTGCTAAACTAATGATCAAATAACAAGCAAACACAATTTTGTAGTTTTAAATAACAGATAACATGTATTCTATCGAATGAAATTCTCTGTACACTGGAGTTCACAAATCCACCTATGTTCTCACTTTTTTGTTAAACTATGGTAGCTAGTTCCCTACCTAAACTGCAGTTTTTACTAAAGCGATAATAACTTTGATCTACGTTTACAAGAAACAAGCAACAAATACATATGTACACTTCACAAAAAATATCACTTATGAGACACACAAATCACAATTCAAATAATCATCCTGCAAAAAAGTACATACAAACAATACTTAAAATTCACTAATACCTTTTAAATCATTAATAATGTTACACTTAATATTCACATTTGACATTCGGCTTTTACGTAGCCTTTCAGTACGAAATTTTGTTTTACAACGTCTTTTGACTGTCCATGAAGTAATACTTTAAAAGAAATAGTTGAACGGCTTTCACTCCTGTTCAAAATTTTACATAGGAATTTCTCTTAAATGGTTTGAAACAGCATTAAAGCAATTACATATGAATCTAGATAAATGATTATGTACAAGAACAACTTTTATCATTAAACACAAGGATTACTCTGATCTGATTCCTCTTACGACTGTAGAAAAGAACTGAATTTACTGGCTAGCAAGACCAATGTTCAATGAAACTTGCCCGATCAACGTCTGTTATTGAGGGAAGCTCACATTGCAACGTTTTAGCTAGTACAATTATAATTCTATCTTGGAAGTTTTCAGACTGAAATTTAATGAATGTTCTCTGTTTTTTGTGACTCACGACCGGCGAATTCCCCAAGCTGGTCCCGCACTGTGTAGTCGGCTGTCGAGCGATGCTCACGCCTCAAGGTCGTCGTTGTTCTGCGACCGTCTGTGCGCTGCCTGTCGCGTCGGAATCGGAATACTTCCGAGCACCGTCTCCTCGTTGTTCAGCGAAGTTTTACCACAGCTTTCACAGAGGCGATGATCGCATCAGAATGCGAGTCAAAAACTCCAAATTATGACTTCGTAATAGCAAAAGTCGAGCTAGTTGTTGGATAAACCATACTTCTAAGAATTCTCAAAATTCTATAATATAATTTCCAAAACGAAATCCCAAAAATAAAATAAAGTAGAATAAAAGTAAAATAAAAGCTGTAACAAAGAAAAAGAAACATGTCCTATGTTACAAAAATCCTCCATTTTCTAGCAACGAGAATGCAGCAACGTGGTTTTACAAATTCATTTCGATCTATTACCACTGTCGTACTTTCATTCGTTGCATTCTTGTTTAATATTCATTTTAAATTTCATGTCATCTCGTGACATTTCACAGTAAGTAATTCCATGAAAAATATTCAGACATTTACCTTTTATTAAAGCTTTTACATTCCGGTATCTTCCACGTGTCCCTCGTCGATTGTGTGGTGTGCCTGCAGCCTTCCGGTCTCCTCGGCGACTCTAACAAGAAAGAAAAACGAGCTCTTCCGACACAAATTTCATGCCGCGTCGTATTTCCACAAAAGTTTCTGATTGGCTATAGCCTGAGTGCGTTCAGATATCTTTTTCTGGCTGACGCCATCTCTTCGCCACTATAGAAACTACGTGTAGGGCATGATGTCGGGTATTATCGCTTCTATTTTTTTGTTGGTCATAAATGTAACCGACGACAAGCGGTTACAGTATAGTATGTTTTGGTAATATACAAACTTTACTTCATGTAAAAGTATTGTAAAGCCGAATGTGACAAAAATTTCATAACATTCATTCACACTGATTTCACATAGCAGAGACAGTAATACACAGCCAACCAATTCTTTTTCACAAAAGATATCAAATAACACAAAGACTAAGTAACAAGTTCTGACGCCAACCTCAACGCCAACTTTTGTTATTATTTACGAGTGTAGCAGATCTACAGTGTACTGTGACATGACAGAAACCTTCAGAGTAAATTAAAAAGCTATTATTAAGAAGCTACTCGGCTGTCTGGGAGACGCCGCGATCTAGGAACAGGTGCCAACGTTTCGGCACAGCCAATTAGCTACTGACCGGCCGCCGAAGCTTTCACTCATTATTAAAGAGTTCAAAAGAAAAGTGATATTTTAAACCAGTTCCTACGTCTGTCGATTACGATGCAAGTTCAAATGTTCTTCTTTAATAGTTTTCTATTGACCTGACTCCTTAATATTACAATACTTTCAAATAAATGTTGTATAGAGTGTAGGTCTGATTAAGAATAGATAGTTTAAATAATAAATTCAACTTCATCAAAGATGCAGCTCCAACTACTACATTGTTAGATTACAAATAATTGCTAATAACTGCATAAATGTTTTACGGGTCAGTTTCGCCCTGATTTTCTTACGAAGTATACGAGTATGATCTACTTGGATGGTTTGACTGACAGATTGAGCTTACACAAGTCAAGTTCAAAGCATTCCTCCTTTAGATCGGAGAAGGAAAGCGATTATCCTGCCAGTTCTTGGAATGGGATTCATATGGTATTCGTGCTGGCAATTAAAGAGTTATGGGAAATAATGAGCCACATTTTAGAAATAGCAGACCTTGAAACAGCATCGTTCAGTACAGTCTGCCACAACCAATGGATATTATAAATTAGTTATGAGACTTCTGAAATACATGATCTTGAATGTATATTGATTGAGAAAATTGGTGCATGCAGAAAGACTTCTTCAGATTCATGCAAAATTTTAATAAGTTGTGAATTTTTTCATCTTTCTACACTTTCTACACATCTGGATCATAGATTTCACAAAACATTTGAATTCTCGAGGTGCACCTGACTAACGTGGTAGATGTCTCAATATCCATCCTCGTGATCAGATATGTTTTCCGATACTTCTTTCGAAGAGATTGAATCGACATTCCATTAACTGCCCACCTCCCGGGGAGCCAGGATTGAATCTAACCTCACAATGACCAAAGTGCAATTACAAACAGGTAGTTCCTTAATATCACGCCATAACAATTACCGCGTAGATATTTCGATTCTCATCGTGGAGGGTCCGGCTTGCCCTTCGCGCTGAAGAGTAAAAATGCGTTTGGCGCGCGAGGACCGCCCGCGGGGCGAAAGGCGTCTGCCGCGCGGGCGGCGTCACTCCCTCGCGGCGATCGCCCATGGCCGGGCACATGACGTCAGATTCGCGTCGTCCCACGTGACGCAAAGCGCCGCTCGCCGTTCGTGTCACGCCCTGTTGTCGCGATGCATGTAAAGCATCTGTAAGCGCAATCAAATAAAAATATGACCGCGAGTGGCTATCGGCGGCGATAAAAGCTCTGTGAGTGAGTTTGGTTTGGGGTAGGGTTGACCATAGAACTGCAGATATCTTACATCATGTCACATCGTATGCCAGAGAGATGTTGAAGAAAAATGTGAAACGGGAGTCTGTGTCTTAGGCGGGAGGGTGGGGTTGATCAGTTCCTATGTCGAACTGCTTCGTTCCTGCTCCTTGTACGAGATTTAAATTACTGTAGACTTTATGTGCCAGTTGCGTAATAAAGATAGTATTTGGTTGTATTGCAAGGCCGTTGTGAAGTGTCTTATTGCTGAAAGACCAGGAAACATTAAACTGTCATTTTTAATATTTCGTTTTGAAAGATTTGTAGTTTATTTAATGCGGTTAGAGCAGCTCAAATTCGTACAGGGCTCGCATAAGTTATTATCGGGCAAAGAAATCGGATTCGGCGTAAATCGCATAAGAATTGTATTCATTTCATTCAATGACTGTTCGCGCAGCTAAGTGCAGCTTCACTACGCCATCTGTTTCTGTTTTTCTTTTTAGTCCTTATTTTCTCAGATGTCTGTTTGTTTATTCACCGAAGAGTTACCTACTGCCCGGCCAACTCACTGCGTTTTTAAAAGAAGGAATCGGTGACGCACATGGCGATTTCAAATCGTGACGTCGCTCCGGTCGGAATGCCGAAGAAATTTCGCCAACACATAAACAAGGTGATACTGAGCAATGTCGTGGGAGCGCCGTTCATTACCTTTACAACACGATGAATCGCCACGATGTTCACAATTGTTTTTTATGAACTTGTGAGTCACTTGGTTGATGTTGCCTGAGTTACATCTTTGTTGTTTTTCATTATACTAGTGACTTTTGGCTGTAAAACATCCAAAACATAACACGACATGTAATTTCAATTTAGGAAAGCATGTAAAGGGTTGATTTAACTCTGCTGTTGTACTGCATCTCTTTTATTCATTACAGACAATGGTCAATGATTTGAATGTTGGAAGCGTTATCAAATATCACAATGGTGCACTTATACGAAATGCATTTCCCTGATATTAATTTCTGGGGAGGAATTGATCCCCAACGATTAGCCCTGCTCCGCTCATAACAATATGATTGCGATTCAAAGTCTGACCATCAGAGCTACAAAGAACATTATTATCGCAATCCCAACATCTAATCATAACATTAACTTGGTTCTTTGTATTCATTAATCTGTTACATAAAGTATAATTGAAAAGTGTATATACGAACAACTGTTAACTTCTCAAAAAAGGTCCAATTCTTACTTATTTATTTTCGTGTATAGGAACAGCAGTATTAACAATATCACTAGATATTAGTCGTTCAGCAGTATCAGTAGTATCACTAAAGATGTGCACATAAAACATTCTCAACTCTAACGTGACCGTTTAAACAATCGAACATCGGTTTCACGAGCATATTATTATAATAAAACTCGGGTTTTGACAGTTACAAGATACGTTTCTTATCTTCACCGGCTTATTTCTCTCAGACAGAGGAATGTAGTATCCCGGTAAAACCCTTTTGTATGTATGCCATTTAAGCTTACAAGTTCATAACCTCATAACCACTTGATAATAACTCGGGAAACATCTGCGTTATCAATCTCTAAGCAAATAATAAAAACATGAGTGACCAAAAATAAAAATAATTCGGTCATGTTCATTCCTTACAATTATTTAAAGGGTTTTGTGCAAATAAAATCCTAAAAGAGTATATTTTATTATTTAATGGAAAATTCTTTAGTAGCCGATTACCTGATATTATAAATTCTACGAATAATTTATTCTTCCTGTGTCTCCAGGTGTGTGAGATTTTCCTCTGTCTTCAGAGGTACACATTACACTCTAGGCACATCCTTTTGTTTCCAGAAGCCACGAGAGTGGAACTCACTTCGACTTGCGAAATGACTCGACGTACTAAAGACAAATTTGCATTTCCACGACTTCCTCATAGCCACTACAGCTATTACACGGACAAAAATGTTGACGCTAAAACGCCATAGTTTTTAAAAAGACTAAAGAAGATATATATTTGTTTGGTAGCATATACATTTTTTCTGCATTCTTATTTTGATTCTATTTACAATCAATATTACAAACATGATATTAAAAATAGACTTTTAAATATCTTCTACGCATTAATTTCGACTCCACCTGATTTATGCGATTCTTTCATGTTCTTTCTTGAAACAACACACACTCTCACACACAGAAATTATACACTTTATTCAATATATCACTGCTCAATTTAATATATCATACTATTTTCGTTTCCATTTTGATAGTGGTAATGAAAATAATCTACGGCACTCGAGAGTAAACAATTAAGAGTTCGCTTTCTTGATTTCTGACGTCGTCACAGCGGCTCAAATTTTCGTTTGTGCGCAATAAGATTTCATGCACGAGCAAAAAAATGAAACGCAGCGGCGACGACAGAAATCAAGAAAGCTAACTTTTAATTGTTTACTCTCGAGTGCCGTACATTATTTTCATTACCACTATGAAAATGGAAAGGTAAAAATTATAATATATTAAATTGAGCAGTGATGTCTTGAATAAAGTATATACTCTAGTAAGTCCCTGCATAAAACACATATGTTTCATTGTTTTAATGAGTGTGTTGTCATCGTTACAAACAAACAAATAAAGTTTTGCATATCGGCTCACGAAAATCTTCTTTTTGGTGTTAATGACCAAAGACAATGACCCTTCACATGATGGAGATAAGATATATTTAATCACTATTATTGAATAATAAATTGTAAGTAATACAGCACCTTCCTTATTTTAATGTAACGACAATTTGAACATCTCCAGATTCCTTTGGTCTTCCATTGCCACTGGGTGTCAGTCGTGTGCCAAAGGCGATGTTCCCCCAAAGGTTTCCGAGAAACGCAAAATGTCACCGCAAGAGGGCCCCGGTGCGGTGCCGTCACGGATGACTTTTAGCGGCCGAGTGCCCAGGAGGACCGCACGCTGTGTGAATACGTTCCAAGTGCCATTTACGAAGTGGCAGCGCTTTGCAATGCAAAAGCGCAGCGCTTTACGCGGAAGCGACATCCGGCACGCGGCAAGGGGCGGCGGGGCGGCTGGGGCGGCTGGGGCGGCTGGGGCGGCTGGGGCGGCTGGGGCGGCTGGGGCGGCTGGGGCGGCTGGGGCGGCTGGGGCGGCTGGGGCGGCTGGGGCGGCTGGGGCGGCTGGGGCGGCTGGGGCGGCTGGGGCGGCTGGGGCGGCTGGGGCGGCTGGGGCGGCTGGGGCGGCTGGGGCGGCTGGGGCGGCTGGGGGGGCTGGGGCGGCTGGGGCGGCTGGGGCGGCTGGGGCGGCTGGGGCGGCTGGGGCGGCTGGGGCGGCTGGGGCGGCTGGGGCGGCTGGGCTGGCGGCTGGGGCGGCTGGGGCGGCTGGGGCGGCTGGGGCGGCTGGGGCGGCTGGGGCAGGCTGGGGCGGCTGGGGCGGCTGGGGCGGCTGGGGCGGCTGGGGCGGCTGGGGCGGCTGGGGCGGCTGGGGCGGCTGGGCGGCTGGGCGGCTGGGGCGGCTGGGCGCGGCTGGGGCGGCTGGGGGCCGGCTGGGGCGGCTGGGGCGGCTGGGGCGGCTGGGGCGGCTGGGGCGGCTGGGCGGCTGGGGCGGCTGGGGCGGCTGGGGCGGCTGGGGCGGCTGGGGCGGCTGGGGCGGCTGGGCGGCTGGGGCGGCTGGGGCGGCTGGGGCGGCTGGGGCGGCTGGGGCGGCTGGGGCGGCTGGGGCGGCTGGGGCGGCTGGGGCGGCTGGGGCGGCTGGGCTGGGCGGCTGGGGCGGCTGGGGCGGCTGGGGCGGCTGGGGCGGCTGGGGCGGCTGGGGCGGCTGGGGCGGCTGGGGGCTGGCGCTGGGGCGGCTGGGGCGGCTGGGGCGGCTGGGGCGGCTGGGGCGGCTGGGGCGGCTGGGCGCTGGGGCGGCTGGGGCGGCTGGGGCGGCTGGGGCGGCTGGGGCGGCTGGGGCGGCTGGGCGGCTGGGGCGGCTGGGGCGGCTGGGGCGGCTGGGGCGGCTGGGGCGGCTGGGGCGGCTGGGGCGGCTGGGCGGCTGGGGCGGCTGGGGCGGCTGGGGCGGCTGGGGCGGCTGGGGCGGCTGGGGCGGCTGGGGCGGCTGGGGCGGCTGGGGCGGCTGGGGCGGCTGGGGCGGCTGGGGCGGCTGGGGGGCGCGGCTGGGGCGGCTGGGGCGGCTGGGGCGGCTGGGGCGGCTGGGGCGGCTGGGGCGGCTGGGGCGGCTGGGCGGCTGGGGGCTGGGGCGGGCTGGGGCGGCTGGGCGGCTGGGCGCTGGGCTGGGCGGCTGGGGCGGCTGGGGCGGCTGGGGCGGCTGGGGCGGCTGGGGCGGAAGACCATTAGAAAAATCTCCCTCTGCTTCTTGTTCTGCTTTTTGAAACTCCTTGGCCATGCTTATGAACCCCGATCAACCCTAAATTACTAAACCCGGATTGTAGGAAAGGAAGGACTTTCTCCCTTATTGTAACAAAGATGATGAAAACGGCTCACTTCCCTGAAAACATGCCTAGCGACAAACACAGATCCGAGATCGTATTAACAACAATCTCAAAATTTTAAGGCGAGGTGGCGCTTTGCTCCGCGTGTCCTATTTCATGTCAATGTCCCAGTCTTGGGCATATGCGATTAACATACAAAATCCTTGAGCCTGAGTAATGCATGATTTTCAAAACTTTTTTCTCCAAAACATATTTTTAATTAATTACAACGCGCTATTGAAATACAAACAAAGTACTTTTTCCCGCTCTTCGTTCTTTGCGTTCTTCCACCCGGAAGGAAAACCCGAAAGGAATATACATAGCTCAGTAAACTTAGACAAATAGAGAGAAAAAATTCTGGAATTTGAAATTGGACATGATTGTTCATTTGTGCCTGACGCACATTATGCTAAAAATCTCGAAGTGTGGGAAGTGAGACTAGGGCAGGGTCGGTTAAAGATAGTTTTTCTAGTTTGTTTTTTGTTTTTGTTTTTCTCCATAACATCTCCATAAATTCAATCCTAACGAACATTATGTTCTATAAAAAGTTAAATTAGAATTTGGTACAAAAAAGTTCTTATAAGGTTTTGTCGTAAAATTAACCCTTTTAAAGTTATAGACTTGAAAAATGCTTTATTTAATTTATGACAATGCCATGTTTTAGTAATTTTCCCAGTAAAACTTACGTTAGATAATCAATGCACGGAAGTACTTTTTGTTCGGATTAGTTTTCTCGGGTAAAAAAATTAATAATCCATAGTTTATTTAAAAAGAATAGAAAGCAAATATTTAGCAAAAGGTTGCGTACAATGTCAACGTTTAAATTCATAAAACAATATACAAGGACAAACATCGTAAACGAAATAATTACGTTTATCAGAGGAGTGATTGAAAATGACATGACGACCGATGCACTCATTGTTCAACCAGGGGATCAAATGAACTATGGATTATCAGTTTTCGTACTCGAGGTTAACTCGAACCAAATGATCTCGAATACTCAGAATATATGTAAAAAAAATAAGATTTGATAAGATGGAAAATGTTCATATTTTTGCGCAAAATATGCAAATACATATCGTTGATAAATGTTGAACAAAAATAACTACCTTTAAACGGCCTTGCCACCCCCGCCTCACCCCCCAGACACGTTAGGATTGTTAGTGTAACGTGCAGTAGGTACAAACGAACAATCAGGCCAAATTTCAAAACTCCGAAATTTTTTCCCTTTGATCACCAGTTTTCGGTCTAATTTTCTGGGGTAATTGAGAACTCTATTCAGATGAGTTTCGTTTTGCATCAAAGATTCTGCAACTGTCTCAAACGCGGCGAATGCTTTCCCCTTAAACCCAGCGTTCGTCCTCGTCTGTTGGCCATTGGCACGGCGACTGTAGTCGCTCGCCCCCGGTCTTTGCCACGCAGTGCTTCCTCCCTGCATTTTTGTCCTCTTTCTCGAAGGCCTCTTATCGCAAGCGCGTCGGCACTCGTCACCTCGCCTTGGAATTCCAGGTGCACGCCTTCGCTCGCTGCCTGAGAGGACGCTTTTTCATTCTCCAGCCTTTCATTCAAGTAACATGACTGGTTAACAATGCTTTTCTACACACGTGAACGCAATGGAATTCCCTTAGCTGTTCCTCCTTCCTTTCTTGCTAGTTATACATGTCGTAAAACATACGTTTCATATGAAGTCTTTAAGGCTGTAGCAGATATGTTTATAAAAAAAGACGAGTCTTTGCAGATAAGTGTTAATTTTATTGTATCGATGAAATCTTCACGAACTTCATGAATTGAAGAAAACTAGCGACGTCATAACAGTGGATGTAGAACTCACTGATCACACGCAAACGGAGAGGAGCGCGCCGTATAGAACGTCACCTAGACAAACAAAAATCTTAAAGGACGAAATCACGAAAATGCTCAAAGAAGGCATTATCGAAGTAGGCGAATCTGATTTTACGTCGCCAATGATTTTGGTCGAAGCGCCGGGCAAGAAACCTCGACCGTGTATTGATTACCGGTGGTTAAACCAAATCATCAAAACACTACCCATTACTACATTACCCATTACCAACATGGACGAAAGAATCGAAACTGTTGCGGCAGCAAAAATTATCATAACCCTGGATTTGGCTAAGAGCTACCGGCATATAGATCTCGCCGCCAGAGCACAGAGATACGCTGCATTTGTTACGAGTTTCGGCACATATAGGCCGTTGCGACTACCATTCGGAATGCGTAATGGGCCTTATTAATGCATTCGTATGATGGCCTCTCTTTTAAGGGAATGCCAAGAGTTCGCTTTGCCTTATCTGGATGACATTGAGGTATTTAGCAATACATGGCCGGAAGACGTGCGGCATCTCGACATAGTGTTTAGAATTTTGGAGCTGGCAAAACTCACTGTCCAACCAGTGAAATGCAAGTGAAATATTTAGGATATGTTGTCGGAAATGGCGAGCTCAGACCAGTCGACGCGAACGTGAAGGCAATCCGAGACTTTCCCGTACCGAAAACAAAAAAGCAGATTCGCGCATTTTTAGGCCTATCTGGGTATTACCGCAAGTTCGTTCACGGGTTTGCGGAGAAGTCAGCACCACTGACTTACTTGTTACGCGGACGAGAGCGGCAAGGTGGACATGTGAATGTGGACAGATGAATGCCAAGAAGCGTTCTGTCAATTAAGGGAGGCGCTCTGCGGCGATGCAGTGCTGAAAGCACCAGACTTCACTAAAAGTTTCATACTTCAATTAAATGCGTCAGGTAGAAGGTGTAACGTCGTGGGTAGGGGGTTCTACGCCATAAAGGAACAGACACGAGTGGGTATATACAATTTATTTACAACAAATATTTACAGTGTCTCTACAGACCTCACTCTAAGGCGTTTGTCGGAGCTACCCGCGGCATCCCCCTCCCCCAGCACGCGCCTTGCGGCCGCGCCTGCGATTAGCCAACTCGGCCGACTCGCATCTCGGCACCTGGTGTGCCTCGGCAAATAATCTGCCCTGAAGTATAGAGCATACTTCACCGTGTCCGAACCTCGAACACCTGCTCGTGCCTACAGCACTTCCACGCCAGACTTGGCCGGACAAGTTTTGCGGTCTTGTCGCGAGGAAACCAAAAAACGTTACCCGATCAGGGGTTCTGCGACGCACCTTAATATAGGCCCGAGTCACATGACCTCCTACGTCATCTGTCCCCCACGCACTCGTCTTGAGGCGAGCGCCACCGACGCTGCAATGTTGTGCCCGGCACCTACAAGCCCCCTACCCTCTAGAATTTCCCTGAAGGGTGGCCTTTGTTCGGAAGCCTATATTTGGATCCCTCAACCTTGCAACTCGTCTCTCTAGAGAAGGGAGTCAAGTCTATGACGCTACAAGGGTTGGTAATAATTTTAGCTAGAAAGGCGATGTAGGAGATGAGCATCCGGTACTCTATATAAGTAGAAAGCTTACACAGGCGGAATCCGAATTGTGTGCCACAGAAAAAGAGTGCCTTGGAATTACATGGGGTCTTCAATATTATAAATATTATTTGGATGGGCAGGTTGCCATAAAAATAGAGACAGGCCATAATCCGCCTGTATGGCTAAAAAATTGTACAGGGAATAATCCTAGATTCATGCGCTGGTCGCTGTTATTACAACAATACGACATCACCATTGTTCATAAAAAAAGGGCAGAGCATGTCAATGTGGATGCACTGAGTCGTATGTACTAGCCTGGAGTGGTCTACGTGAGTGCAACCGGACACCACGACAGTAGCGCCAAAAGGCAAAAAAACAATGCAATTGTATAAATTGTAAATACTATAGTTTAAGATTATTACTTATTGTATATAAAATGTCTTTCTTATTTTCAAGGTTACAAGGGTTTGTAGTAATTGTTAATATCGATGCCCAAGGTTATGTTCATATTAATATTGTAAATGTAATATTGATAGTACCAATAAAGCTCGTCACGGCCGGTACTGAAATTATTGAAAATTGGGTATTTTGGAGGGCAACTTTGTTGTTTTCAGACTTATGGAATTTTTGTTGTGATATTTTTGAGGAAAGCGTCATAGTTGAAGAAAGTTGCTAGGAAAATGTTATATAAGATTCATAGATTGTGAAATTGTATTAATTTAATTAGGTGATAATAGCTACTGGAAAAAAACGGTCACGAGACCAGGGAATTAATATATCGGTGTTTAATCCGGGGAATTTTTTCGCTGTAACTCATAAAGTCTGCGAAAAAATTCCGCCCCAAGTATGGGAGAGATTGTAACGTCGTATATGTGGTTTTTCACATTACGACGACGTCACACTACCTCACGCCACCACTGTCGGACGAAGAATGAGATGAAGAAACCTCAAAGCAAAGTATAAAAGAGAAAAAAGAAATAACGGAGTGACATGTCTCTATAGGGTGAAAATATCAACAAATAGTGTTTGGAAATATTTTAAAATGGTTTCTATAATAGTTTATACTTCGACCTCAATTAAAATTCAATTTAATCTAGCCCTTGTCATAATTTTGAAATAATGTCACGCTGCATAATAAACCGTAAATAATTCGCTTTCAATAATGGAACCTCAAGTTCATGTTACCATTGTCTACTACTTCATGTACCCGTCGACAACTATATACCAAAGGGGATTTAAAATATAACTCAGACAATAACTCATTGGATTTTCCAAATCCATTTTCCACGTCTTATCTCCTTTGAGGTATCAAATACAAAATTATTGCCTTGCTAGTAATATATTTTGTTTCTAGTACAAGAGCTACGATATAGGACATAACACTTGCATACTTCCAACTTCCATGGTCAACTCTTCTACATTTCTAGCATTACATACAAACGCTCATTTTTTAACAAATAAATGTCCACGAAGGCAAGGTCGACAAGCTAGGAGCAAGTGCATCGCCCAGAACGGAGCTTAAATTCTAACGACGACATTTCGACTTGGTATATTCCCGCAAGGACAGGCACAAAGTCACTGAAAAACCGCAGACATTGTGACATGGTGATGCTGCTACGCCTAAAGAAATCGTAGCTCCTTGGTCGACAAAACCGTGGACGCTTCTCAAGGTTGCTCTGTTCCTCGAAAAACCGAGTGAAGAATGCAACAGGCCAATGTCCTACGTCTTCACCACAAGACTTGAATCACTACAGCAAACCAGTTTAAATACCATGTCCTCACAAGCTTTCATCCATGCATAACCTCAAGAGGATTACCCAGTTATCAATCCTTGAACAAAACGCTCATTATAGATGAAATACAAATATTTCCAAGAATATTTGGTAGTGAACAATTTCCACTAGTTATACCAGTATGTACGTTCATGGTTCTCATTTAAATGAAGGACCGCAAACAAATTGTTTAGGTTTTTTAAAACAGACACCATCAAGACAAAGCAAAAACTCATGAAAAATATATTTTAATCTTTGCACCAGAACAAATTACAGTATATTTTGATACTATATAATTACACCCCATAAACATTAATACACAAAAATGTTTTTAATACTTTTTCCAAAATACTTCCCCATTCTCGTACTTTTAGACGTATTGTATTTTTCTTTGCAAGGACAAAACTCAGCCACTGTAATTAGTCCCTTAATTTTCAAATAATAATAATAATAATAATAATTACTATTATTATTATTATATTAACTATAATACTTACATAAAAATGAGAAAAAGAATTTTCATTCGCAGCAAGAATTGCGGAATACTTTATTGTTTTTAATTTTTTTCCTTGATCACCTTTCTTGTCTTGATTGCCAACAAAGACATTTTTGCACTTGAAGAGTTGAGAGTTAAGAGCAAACATGACAGAAGTCAATCGTTTCTACCTGACGTTTACTATCAACACATGAGGTTAAGCCTACTATTGCCCAGTGAAAAATAATATCTTCCTCACTATGGTTTTCTCCTGTTGTCATAAAAGTCGTAAAACAGATTCATTATTTCCGTTTCCCTCTTCTACAGTTATTATCATTTATCCAGTTATTATTCACAACCAGAACCATCACCCTCTCGTGGATGTTCGAAAGCAAGTTTGCGTTTAATTCTTTTATTGGTGTGAGTTCGTGTGACTACAAGTATTCCTTTTTGGTCAAATATTGTGCGTTGGCATGTCTAACAGGTTTAAATCAATGAAACATTGAAATGAATTGAATTTGCCTTATTTTACGTGGCGAGTCTCAGGCCTGCTCTTCCGTCTGACCACGCAAATTTCGTTACACTCCTTTCACCAATCATGGGCGAAAGAAGGTATTACTTGGGCGACGAAACAGGCGATTTGAATTTAGCTCAGAGGCGTCATTTAGGCTTGAGGATCTTTTACATGCAGTAAATGTACTAACATGGGACAGCCGGCTTTACTTCCCCTCCGAAGGAAGGCGTACGAAGGATTTTTTTCGCCCTTAAAAAAATCCACGGCTTCGATCGGGTTTGAACCCGCAAACTTGGGTAGAGCAGTCCGAAACGCTAACCGCTACACCATCGCCGCCGCATTGACATTAACGCTTTGATGTGGCTAATGAATTATTGCGAGCAATGTCAAGCAAATATACCATATCAGATGATTTGTGTTAATGGCTCTTACATGTATATAAATACAGACGATGCTAGTAATGTAAATGTGACAAACCATGTTTTGTCAAACATATGACTATAAACAAAGAAATAAAACACCAAATATCTCCATATTGTGAAATATTATCTGTAAACTAATTGACGTACCTTATGACAATGAATATCACGTTATTACTAGAAATAACTAGAAATTTTTAAGCTGTTGCTATCTATTACCGGAGTTTATTCAATTGTTCCCCCACCACCACCACCACCGCCAGGAATGAGCTGTATTCTGGGGATTATTTAACAAAGCACCAATTGGATTCCCAATGCTCAACTAACCGCCGAGTACCGGCGGTATCTCTAATCAGCTGGCGTTGTTACTGGCTGAATGAATATAGGAAACGATTAATTGAGAAATTTTATCGGAGTGCTTGATTCTGCTAGCCTTTTAGCTAGGGTTTTTTTCAGGCTACACAAATGTCAATTGTCCATCCTTTGAAAATCCACAGCCTCCAACTAGATCGAATCCGCGAACTGGCTTTGGATGGCTATGTGCTAGCCCCCTACGACAAAGGAATTATTCATTGGTGCAATTCTTTAAATGTTTCAGAAATGCAGAGTAATGGTATTTGATGATTTTCAAAACACTTTAGAAAATAATAATGTATTTTACAAATTAATTTTGATGCTTCACAGTATTTTCTTAGGCAATTATGGAATTTTTTCAAGACCATAACGTAGGTAAATAACAATTACGCTAATCAACTATAACTAATCAGTATTGCAAAAAATCACGACGGGGTTGAATCGATATGCTGCTTTTTATGAAGAAATATTCACACTTGAAACATTAATATTCCGCCATTTTAGTCTACATAAATAACATTGCAAATACTCATCAGACGATATTATGAGGGTAATCAATCTGAAATTATACACTAAGATGTAATGTGTGGATTTTCAAAATATTTGACCAAACATTTTTTAATTCCTCAAACCGTTTATCTACGGAGAGCAGCGGAAGGTAAACAGCAAGCTTAAATGTCTCATTCTCAAATCAAAGGAAATCAGAAAGCTCGTTTTATGTCTCTAAACTCATATTTTGAAGACATGTTACAAATTAACCACTCTTAAATATATGTGTTTATTTAATAGAAGGCATGATTGATTTCTACGAATTTGTGGTACTTGCTAGCTAATAAATACTCAATAAGATATCACGAATAGTATGTAATATGTAGTAATTGAAACAGTTGTCTAGAAACGCTGGCAGAGCACTTCGCAATGACCTTCCTAACCACGTCAAAGATCATAAAGGGAGGGCAGTTTTACAGCCCCCAAGTGATGGGACATCACGCTGCAAGAAGAGCTGCGCTTTCGCTACAGAAACAAATGGTCAACAACACACAATAGCCACTTGAGCAAGCGCCTCTGAATGTGTTCCCCATTTACTCCATCAGAGCTCTGACCCTAATGTGGGCCTTCACAGAGTGCATATTCACCTCTTTGCATGCATATGCCCCGCTCAGCCTGGATCTTTGATGTAACGTCATTACTATAAAATGTTAGGGAAATGAAAACACGGAAGAAGTCCCAGAAAGTACAGTTTTAAACTGTCATGAGAGCTGTGAAATATTAAGTCTGCCTGACAAGCACTTATTATCACACGGATGAAGTAATATTATGAAGGAAGACTCGCATTTCGAAGAGTAAAGGCGCTACGAGTGAAGTGAGAAATTCATCTCGTTGCGTGTGGTCCAGGAGACGGTGCGTAGATTCTTTACGAGCTACCTTTTTGGGGTTTTCGTATAGCCTAGAAGTAAATCTCCCTTCATCTCCACAATCACGACCCGGTTCCAGAATGTCTGGTTTCGAGGGGCGCAAAAGTAACAATGTTGAGATTGAATACAATTTTAGCTTTGAACCATAATTTAACTCTTCTATTTCGAACTATTTTCTGAAAATTTACCAAAGGAAATTATTTAACTAGGAGAAAGCACCTAAATGTTCTATGTCCCTGACTCCAAGTTTGCTAAATCCTTATCAGGTGATTGAGTAGTCAATTCTTAACTGGCGGTGACGGTCCTGCTATCAACTTTATACCGCAATTAAATATTTTTCTGATGTATGAAATTCTGAGAAAAATACTTGATAGATTCATTATCTCGGTTCCAGGATTGCGAAAATAACCAACAAAATTTCATTAAGTTCCCCTGATATTTTTTTAATTGGTTATTTAAGGTCGCATCAACATCTTAGGTCATTAGCGACCACTATTGCTGTTAACGGTATGGTAACTATGAGGATGAAACGATATGGTGATGATGAGGGATGAAAGGACGAACACAAATACAACCATGCCCGAGGCGGGACTCGAACCCGCGACCCTTCGGTCCGAGATCACTACGACGCTACTGCCTTAGCGATCTCGGCCACCGGGCCGACCCTCTGATATTTCTTCAGAGCTTGTCTTTATGTAAGGCTATGTAAGGTAACATTAAAACATGCTCCGTAATTGATGTTCTGCTGTAGTGAATTGAAGCGGTCAATGGAAAAGAGCTTAAGGTATGTGCTTTCTCCATAGATGACCTCCATTACAACTGTTAGTTGATTTTCATTTATTTTGCAATTAGTAATTTGCCACACTGTATCCAAACTGATGCCCTGAACGATTCCTTACTCTGTGGAACCCGACCGGTCTCGGAAAAGCTGCATTAGACTATTTCAAGTCCGTCACTGCGAGTGAATTATCCACTCTTTGAGCGCGACTGCAGTTCGCTTCATAACCTGGAGAACAAACACGGCACCCCGCTGAGAAGAAGCGATGCGAGGACAACGTCGTTCTCCCAGAGCGACAAACGGCGACAAGCAGACAATAGTGGCCTGCGCGCGCGCCCTCCAAACAATTCCGGGTGTCCGCATCGCGTCGCAACGGCTCCCCTCCGTGACTTATAAATTAGCCTCTTTCGACAGCGACGTGACGCAGCACACGCTCGCGGGCGGGGCAGGGGGGGCGGGGCGGGGAGGACGCACGGTGCCTCGGGGCTGAGATGGACGTCACCCACGGAAATAGGAGGAAGCGCCTCGCCTCACAAAGGTGGAGAGTCAAAGAGCTGTTTCCACTTTCGAAGAAAAACGTTTTTCCCCGACGTCAGATACTATCGATTGATGGGTTCAATATTTCGTGTTTCCAGGCACATCAAGTGCTATACTCATTAGTCCAGTGAGTGAGTGCGCGAAGGTATCACTCAGGCGATGAAACAGGCGATTAGAATTTAGCTCAGTTACTTCTTTTAAGCTTGAGAGTCTTTGACCTGCAGTAACTCTACAACATTGGACAGTCAGCTTTCCTTTCCATCCAAAAGAAGGTGCACCAATGTTTTTCGCCCTAAAAGATCCGGTACCGATCTATACGTCGCATTGGGGCTGTTCCCTTCTATATATCTCACTCCAGCAGGGCATCTTCCCAGCGGGGACAAGCTCTTTGCTCTCAACTGATCTCCCAACTTGTGTGGTACTGTAGTGCATGCAAGTGTAAGTGTGTGTGGAAGGGATATGAGGGGAAAAGGATACGAAAGAAAAGATCATGCGCAATCCGTTGTCCGTTTGTTCCGAGATTCCCATGTTTCTGAATGGAGAAAACATTGAAAACTATCATTACGGGCAGCCGGCCGCTAGTGTCTCCTCCAGAAATTCGACTAAGCTATTCATTTAGTGTCGAAAATTCGCCACCGTCGGGACTCTTAACTATGACACAGACACTGACACAGACACTGCCGTGGCAACATTTTTTGCCCCGATCCATCTCAGTTTGAATACTATCGAAAGTCACGTTCGATTCTTTTTATTTTCCGGTCAAATAACTCCGCATTCGTGATTCTGTTCAGAAAGAGTTATTTGGGTACATTCATTTTGTTGAAAAATTAGCAATGGTGGAAATAGTCCAATTTAAACAGATATTTGTAGGCAGCGATGGCTTAGTGGCAATATTTGTTGCCTCTGCAGCATCGTTGACCAGGAGGTCCTGGAGTTGAGTCCCATCGTCAGCGGATTTCGAAACTAGCTACATAGCTAGGACGAATTCAGCGTCTGCCTGGCGGAATATTCTAGCGGACACCTGTTCCTTTCGGTAGTTTTCCGTGGTTTCCCCGATCATCCCAACCAGAGCAGTACCCTAACAAAGGGTCACGGACCGCGCGCAATCTTTCCTTTCTCGTCGTTCTTCCCTTCTCGTTCCTTCCACACACGCACGCACACACGCCATTGTCACCTGCATGGAGACCAGCCTGGAGCCTAGAGGAGCCCGGTCGGTACCTAGAGCTTGCCCCGGCTTGGGCGGGGCTTCGCAGGAAGAAGATGCCTAAAGGACGAAAACCCACAAGCCGACATTAGATTGACGCCGGACCTCACCATCCAGTGGGGGAGGATCACCGCCATCTCCCGTTATAAAAACATGCACTACACTTACACGACTAGTGACATTACTCGTTTTCGTCTCCGGAAGCATCATTCACTAACTCATTTGGTGTGGTCTCCCAAAAGGGGCGACCTGTGACGGAGCAACAGGCGTGCTCGCTTTCTACCGCTGAATTCTGAGGCTCGTACTAACTCAGGGGATCCCAACGGAGTCGGTATCAATCCCCAAGAGGTCGATACCATTTTAAAAGCGATCGATGATGAACTAGGGTCGATATCCAAATATGCACCGCCGACTGATGGTGTAGGAAAGATCAAGATCCCTTTGATTATAACACTACTTACGAATTTTATCCTCTTTTACTTAAGTAAGTCTACAAAAAATGTTATAATAAATTATAAATTGACTCATCGTTTGGAATTCTGCACCATGCACATTAATAAAATAAAACTTTCGTGCAATAATAATCTGTAATTTTTTTTTGAAAACTTGTAAGCAATTACATTTATAAGTTTAAAAATAGTAATAATCCATTTTTTTAAAATAAATTTAACCATTCTTCCAATCCTTGATCATATACTTGTTTATCTTTAAGTCAGTCCTTTGTATTTTGATAATTTTGTATACTGTATAATAGAGAAAAAATTGAAGGGTGTTGAAGAAGCTTACTATTGTTTCAATAGGGGTCGAAGCAAGTAAAAAGTTTGGGAACCCCTGTACTAACTTGTCGTGAAATTAGTGGCTGACGGGTTCGCGAAGAGCTTGTCGTTCTCCCATATACCAACTCGTCATCAACTAGGCAACTATTCAGGACTTACCTCTTGAACTATTGAGGACAATTTTCACTCTCGGTTCAAAGCCCTGAAGCGGAACCCTGAAAAAAAATCTTCCGAATGAAAAGTGCGCAAAAATCGATTTCAGGTTGATTATCGATAATATATTCCGTTCTTCAAGTAATTGAGGGTGCGATTTGATTTTCGAAATCATGATTTAAATGTACCACTCATGTGAATGACATAGATGTCTACTTATACACATGTGTAATTCATGTGTTACATGATAACGTTAACGACTAAGCATTAATACCAGGGAAAGGGGAAGCAGAAGAAATTAGATTATATTGACGGAAGGTGCTGTGAATATTTTGTATCAAACACATATCGCAAATGGTTCTACTGGGATTTGAACTCGAAACCTGGAGTTGGAAACTGACCGCGTTGGTTGACAGAGGTCGCGTCATTGAAATACACGGGTGTTTCATAGCGTGGCTCCTTTCGCCTTACAGAAGGAATGAAGAATAAAAGAAACGTTCTCGTATGCTTTTTTACAGTGAGTGATCAGAAGGAGAGCAAAAACTTGCAGTAACGCCCAGGACACACTGGGGCCAGCCAGGGGAAAAGCAATACTGCCCTTTAAATTGAAAGGAAAAGAAAAGTGTGCGAATATCATTTCTAATTTCATATTACTCCTATATTGAAATATGTCGTAAAAATAGTTACGCTTTTCAAAGAAAATTTCAATGGTATATCATTATCAAATTTAAGCAACCCTTACGTTAAAAATAATATTTTTATGTTCACTGTACAAACTTTCTGATGCGACAGTCACTCAAGAATGAAAATATCAACTACATCAACTCCAAGTGGCAACGTTTATAGAAAAACATTCGGTTCAAGCTACGAAAATGTTTTGTTAGGTATTCGCATAGTTCTCAAAAACATGTCTGAAAGCACAGCTTAAGAATCCGGCCATTACAAAATTCAACCTTACACTTCCAACCCAATCTCTAAACTGAATTAACGAAGCTTGTATTTTTCAGCGTTCAGTTAGTCCGAGGTACAATGTGAACTTGCTATTAGCAGTTAATTATAATAAGGGTGTCATAAAATTGGTGGTGGTTTGCCATGACCGTCAACTCCACAACAACAACATAAGATTGGTTACATAAAATTGGTTACATTGTTTTCAAACCGAACATCTACGTTTTACCCGTTTTCAAACACAAACCTCTTCGTTGGTTCTCACCCTACTGATACCTAATGCAACGAGTTGCATATACTTGATTCTGATATTAGGCGAGGAAAGATAATCACGCCTTTGCTCTCTCTCCTTTCCTGGGCACGTGATCACACTGATTATAGTTATCATTAGATGTGAGAGATGAATGATTATAGATGGGATATTTACAAGGAATGTGTAGTAATTCAGACGCCAATCCCGACACATCCACATGACGCAAATACCGTGCCTTCCACCTAGGACCTAACGAGCATCCTCCCACTTCCAGTAGTAAGTGGCTTCTCCAAACCGCTGCGCCAGAGAGCCAAAGAATGACAGGGAATTAATAAATATTTTTTAATAAAATGAAGAAGGAAACTATTGTTTTTTAATGAAAACTAAATATGGAAAAATAACAAAAACAAAAATGAATAGGTTTAAAAACATATTAACAATTATTTATTTACAGAAAGTGAATAAAGTTAAGGGGATAAGACTTCCTGGAAGACCCAGGGAAACCTGGGAAGGCTATACTATTGCAGATGTCTGTTGGAATAACAAGGGAACTAAAATGCAAGGCACAAAACAAAGAGGAATGTGTCAAATGGCTAACCCGACGCTGAAAGGCACAAAGGGCAAGACGTACAAGAATATAGTTCGTTATTTAGCATTAACACTCTTGCGCTTGAGGCTTGAAACCACAGCTTACGATGCTGTTCCAAGCTCCTGCACCACCGAAGCCGGCACAAAATCGATTCGAGCGAGGAAGTACTTCCTTTTCTCAAACATGTCAAATTCTTTAAACATATTCCCGAGAGTGTAGTACACGATACAGCGGGAAGGGACGGTGCTCTTTCCAGCTGGAACGTGAGATACAGGGCAGTCATACACGTCTACTTGCAGCATCCTTCCCTGCGCGGCACATTTCCAACTGGGATAAGTCTACGTTACTACTCGTAACACGCCTGCCGATTCATGTGACAGTGTAGTGTAAGAGTTTGGTGTAAGGAGAGAGGATTCGACAAGGATAAAAACGGAAGATCGCGCACGATCCTTGGCATATTTGTTAGGGTGTTGCATCGGCATTCATCGGTGGTTTATGGGGAAAATTACGGAAAACTACCGAAAAGAGTTGGCGGTGGACATAATTCTCCTCTAGACAGCGACTGCACTCGACCTATCTAGTGTGACAATCTGCTACCGTCGAGACTCGAACTTCAGGTCCTCCTGATAAGAGTCGCTGCAACGGCAACGGGTGACATCTCTCAGCATCTCAGCCGGTAGTATCAATACGAAGACGGAAACTCCTTTTCCTTGGAAGGCGCCTACCACTCCGCAGAAACCACAATCAATTTTTTGAAATGCCTCTCCACAGGCGCGAACAGAGAGCTCGTGCTCCGGTGCTCCGCCGCCATCGCCGCAGGGATCATTAACCCACGGGCGGCAAAAAGACACGCAATGCGCGATGCGCTGTGGCGCGGGCGGCGAGGAGGGCGGCGCGTTTTCTACGTGTCATTGGATGTAATTATCCGGAGGAATCCGGCTGGCGGTGAGGTAAATCCCAGATTTGTCCACTTAAACGCCGCCTGGACGCAGCGTTCGTTGGAAGGACGGCGCGCGGCCCGTCGGGCGGGTGGGTGGGGGGAGGAAAGCGGGGCAAACGGTCGAAGAGCAAAAACGCGCAGTGATGGCGAAAGAGAAAGATGATGCGCGGAGCAACGGGGTATGCAAGACACCCCGGAGAAAGAAACGAGATTGAAAGGTGCAGCGCCGGAGAGCGAAATGTGGAATAAGCTGAATATTGAAGAACATCACTATCAACACAACAAAAAAAGATTCGCAGAAGAAATGTATGAGCAATCTGACGGAAAAATCTGATTTGATCTAATAAAAGCTATTTCATTTTTCTTTACAGTGAATTCAGATGATATACATTCATTGTTAAGTACAATGAATAATATTTAATGTTAAGTACTTTCAAATTTTACTTTTATTTCATCAGTACGAGTGGTTTCCGGAACTTTGCATTGTTTGAGATTTCGCTTTCTGTCTGCAACTTAAATTCCTAAGAAGTTCCTCCTCATGCATAAAGGAAGATGAATACATTACAGACCACTAAATTATATGATTCTAAGCGCTCAAACATTCTTGACCAAATTTTCGTCAGATAATTATGAAGAACTGTACTCGTAGACATGCTTCTTATTTATCTATATCTTACGAGGTTCTTATAAAACGCCTCATGTCAAATTATTGCAAGACATAATATTTCAACATAACTTTAGCTGTGATCTTATCAAAAATCTTAATCAAACAAATTTATCTTTATTATTACTAATGATAATGTTGAGTCATAGAGGAAGAGTCATCTAAAGCTTGATTCCAGCAGACTCATGTAGGAATTAGCGAAGAGGGGGGTTGCAAAAATTAAACTCATGCTTTCTCGTCACGTAACTCACACGAGAGGAGGAGTAATGAAAATATTGAGTATCTTGGAAGCCGAAAATTGTTAATTTTTGGGCGAGCAAACATTACATGCAATCATTTATGCTAACGCCTACATCTGATGTTCTACCCAAACACATATGATTACCAACGGATTAAAGAATCATTTTGACTATAACGCATGGATAGGAAGGATTTGTACGGTGTAATACTCCTAAACCTTTTTTATCTTATCATTGTAATCTCGCATAATTCTAAGCTAATTTATTTTCACAAACAACCTTTCTGGCTACTTACAAAATAGTGCAAAGTGTTTTAAATCACAAAATAAACCTTAAATAACCAAAATTTAATTTTGAAGAAAGGGTGAATTCGACAGATGTGATCAAGCGAAACTATTGACATGTGATCCGATATTGTGGAGGCATATCAATTCGAAGGAAACGTGTTCCAGTCATTCTATTCTGCTTGCGCGATTACAATTTTTTTCTTTTATTATGTTGGTTTAGTTATTTCTCGTTAAGCTTCTGGTTAAGTTTTCATTTTGTGCACATAAAATAGATAAAAATGGTGTATTTCATATCACCACCCCTACAAAAAAATCTGTTCAACGAACTACTTTACGGCTGCTCTCCCAAAGACTTTTCAGTTGACTCTAGGGATGTAACTATGAATGGCGCTCAACGCTCGTTAAGGGGCTAGAAGACGCGTTGCGTCAATAGAGAAGTAACATTTTTTTTGAAATGGCATCTCCTGGCATAAAAACATGTGATAAAGTTTGCAATGAAAAACTGCACCATGAATATTAAGTAGAATAATAAAAATAACAGCATTTCATTTTCTAAAAAGTTTAGTTGTATTCTCGAGTTCATTTCGTACTTTACTTGATGGCTAGCAATCTTCTAATATGAAATATTATTCTCATAATTAGAAATCTTCACATACCACTTAATTTTTCTATCTCGATTGGGGATCAAACTAGCACGCTTACATTACGATCGGCGTGCATGTCTTATAATGAATATATTTGCTGAAGACACCAACGTCACGCAAGTTTTAAAATCGTGTATAATACTCGGAGCACTTGGTTTCACTGGAGTAGGAAATGCAACGACGCGGGCAAGGTTGCCTGCAGTGCGGTTCGCAGGCGCGGCTCCACACACCGTGCGCTTCCTGACGACACAGACGTTGCCGTCGTCCACCCAAAACCTTCGTCATTTCCTTGTCAGTTCGTTCTGTCGCAGCGGTTTTCAGAATTACAGCACTAATTGCTATTCTCGTCACGTACAACGCCGCAACTGTCTTTCTACCACGAAAAAAGCCTAATGCCGAATGACTTCATTCCTACGATTAATCCCAATCACCACACGGAAATAGCCGTCAAACTCGTAAACGTATTCCTCCTTTAACGTTTTGTGAAATTCTACGACAAGAACAATAGGATTCAGTAGCAAACTGTTTTGCTTTGGAAACCGTACTCTCAAACATGAAAGAAACAACATGTACCACACAACTTTTGTACCCAGTATTGGCTCTCATCATTTTAGAACATGAAGTTTTCAGACAATTTAATTTTTTTAAATGAATTCTGTCAATGTAAGCTACCATTATGTCAAACACCTGCTTAAGGCATCAAGAAATCACAGGATTTTATTGATTTATTACTGATTCCGGGTGCATCGACGTCTGTGATCATTATTCCCGTAAGTGTAGTGCATACTTTATCGCGGGAGGTGGCAGTGACCTTCAAAGCAGCCGGCCACTAAAATTCTCCTCCAGTCAGCGGTTGAACTCAACCTGCTTCGTGACTATTGTCGAAGATGTGCTATCGGTGGGACCTGAACCTATAACGTCCCGGTCAGTGTGACATCAGTTGATTCCCTGAGCCACCTAACAGAAGAGACTTATAAGAAAAGGTACAGTGTTGCAGGCAAAGGCCTTCTGCCGGCGGGCGCGGCGCGGGGTGCACGCGTCCCACGGGTAGCGGCTCTGGGAACGCGCGTGCTCTCCCGTGCGCCTGTAACGGCGCCGCCGGGTACCGAAACCCCTCGCGCCCAGCGCCCCCCGGGGAAGTGGGTCTGCAGGGCCAAGTCTCCCGGGCCCACGCCATCGGGCAGAAATAGCTTCCTGGTTCCCATAGTCAACCGCCGCCGCCGCCGCCACTGCCGTGTCCTCGCGCTGCGGTCAGGATGCGCGCGTCACGTGATGGTGTTTACCTTTACTTAATTGGCCACGTATTTCGGTGAATAAGGGGTTGCTATACCCACCTTGTCTTACTGGTAGTACTTTTCCGATGAAAAGCCGCGCCGTCTAGTTTACAGTTAGATTTACGCTGTTAGAAAGAAAATATTGTTCTGCTGCCCCTGCGAACTTCCGAGAATGTTCAGCTTGGAGGAATACACAGTGAAATTAAGTCATCTCGTAATGCTGCCATTATTCGAGAAAGTGCTTATAATTTGCTCTAAATGGAAAGAAACATACATATTGTCTAACCTATGTGGAAATTTTATCGATCGAGAATGATCATTTAAAATCTCAAAATATTGATTAAAATTGTAATCAGACTATGATATTATTATGCAAAAGAATTTTTATTTGAAACGACTTCTGAGTGCCGTTCAAAACAAACCACTTAGTATACGGTGAAATATGTGTACGGCTTTCTTCCTGGTAGATCACCGAAAAATTAACCAATTTTCTCAAACATGACTATTAAGCCTTACGTTGTGGATATCATATACACAGTTTTAAATAAAAACGCATAATAATTTTATTCATAGATACTTCTGCACTTTAAATCTTGAAAGTCAATATCTCCGTCAAATATTCCTACATATTTTTCTATGTCATCCAAAGGAGACGTAAACTGATCAGCACAACAATAACGTCTGACCTCAATACAAAGCTTCACAATATCTCTTTTATGCAGGCTTCAAATTCTGCCACAAAAGTGCCTGCAGCATAATGCACACCGCTTACTGTCGGTAACTATCAATGACATACTAAATATTAATTCAGTAATTTGCACATAAAGAACCTATCCCTCAATGTGCTGTAGAACACTTATTAGAGAAATTTACTTATCTGTCCTTTAAATATTAGTTTTGTTACTAATTATTACGAAATGTTAATATGAAGAAAAAAGTAAATTTGTGGTAGAAATACTCGACAGCAAAAGTCGAATAAATTAATTGAGGATATTTTAGAATTGAAATTAACCCGGGAGTATGTTACCGTTTTTACTTTATCGCTACGGAATATATAAAGTTATGCAATGCTCCGTGAAAAAATAGCAAATTTTCGGCAGAAAAACTTATTATAGATCCCTGGTAACGAAAAAGTGGATAAATCAAGTTGCTAATTTTAGAAAAAAATCCTCTAACACATGGTGTAGCCAGAATCCATGTTTTGTGGGTCCTTGATACCGGAAAATCGAATGACGGCAAAACATATCTCTGTCCATTCATCTGTCCGTCCCGCCCGTCCATTCGTCCGTCTGTGAGCAACGCTAGCGGCTGAACCATTCCGATTTTCTCCAAAATTGATATTTCTCAATCGATCTGAATGATGTGGCGGCCCATTGAATTTGAAGTTGATTTTGTAGTTTTGAGGGGTACTTTATATAAAGGCCTCAGGATACTTTCCAAATTTTCAAAACAATAGCTCCATCGTTTTTGATTAAATTTTGTTGCTGAATAGTGTAAAGAACGCTTGAAAGAATAGTGCAGGTTTCATGTTCGTTGGGTTTTCGGAGTCTTCCTACAACTAAAATATTAAAAATTGAGATTTTTTCCTTAATAAAATATTCCTTAAAGATAAATTTTGAAATAAGGTACAATTTTTTGAAAATTTGAGTACTTTTTGCGTAACTTTTGGTGAAAATAGGGCGAGAAAGTACGTAGTTTTAGTAGCACTAGTTTCTATTATCTCTTCCATCTAACTTATCTCTTCCATAAGACAAAACTCAAGCATTCGTATGAACAAGAAAGACAAACTTACCAACCGTACAAAGTTGTGTTGCTATTTCTTAGCATGAGTAATTCGCAAGCTGACCTTTAAATCCTATCCAAACCCATTTTCTAAGCCAGAGAGGCAGGGGTGGAGCAGTCGGTTAAATAGAAGCAAGTGTACATGAGAAGCTTTGTGCTCTCCGTTATCGAACACGTCATTCCGGTGCGCTCCACCGAGTAATCCTGGTGGCGGCGGTTGTAAGCAACAGACGAGGAGGCGGCTGTTGGAAATTCGGCCGTGTGAGACAGGAAATAGCCTCGCGAAACGCCCGTTCACGAAAGCGTAAGTTAAGAACTTCCCGTGTGCGCTTCACAACCTACGATAATAAAGGAGCGTTCTGGAGCGCGAAGGACATAAATTGAAAATTTTTATCGGCATAGTTCGCTAACGGTATGTATGTGTTAGACGACACAAACTGGCATGAAAAATGGATACGGTCCTGCCATGAAATGTCTTTTGATGTTTTCGCAACGTTACGCATATAATATAGGATTCCACTTTTATATAAAACTTGGTCGGTTGTGAATTTATGACCCGGAAGTAAAACAGTAGAAAATACGATATTCACTGTCCGTGTGAATAATAGGTAGAGTCAATCGACGTTTGAAAATACTATTCATTTCATGAATAAAATTAATACAATTCTTTTCGTAGAGAATCAAATAGAGCCTAACCCTGAAGTAAATGTTTCTTGGAGAGTCTAGCAAGTGTAGGGTAAGAGAATTTTCAGAGTGAAATCCAAAATTAGCTTCAAGTAACTCGAACAGATTTTAGCAATCAGCAAGAAATAATTATTTACTGTTTGACTTAACATTGTCGCGAAGCCATTTGTTCTTCTTCTTTTAACATATCCTCGAATCTGATGAATCTTTAAGTACACTTTGAAGTTCTATTACCTGATAACCTCCTTTCTAAGTCATTTTCCACCTTTCATCATCCTTTCAAGTACTTTTATATTATTATTATTATTATTATTATTATTATTATTATTATTATTATTATTATTATTATTATTATCCTTATTACTATTAAGGAGAATATGATTCAAAAGTATTAATTAAAATGATTGTGCCTACACATGTGGCCGAAGAAATTTCCTTTTTCTCAAATGTATCTACTGTGTGATATACTACTTGTACTTGTCATCAATTCTTTCATGGTAAACACGAAATTCTCACTCAATCTTCGTGGTCAGCCGGGTTCGAACTTGCGGAGGCGAGGCGGGGAATTCTAGTGCGAAGAGGGGGTGCGGGGTGAAGCGGGGAGGAGCGGAGTGTGTCGGGGAGGGGCAGGAGGGGGAGGGGCAGAGCGTGGCGGGTCGGGATGGAACGCGCGCGCAGCTGTGGCTAGTGTGCGATGCAATCGCGCGCCAAGGCAGAGTTTCGGGGACGCTGCAGGGGAGGGGCGCAGGCGAGTACAGGCCACGAGATGGACTACAAATAGGGAGAAAGCGATATGCGCAATTGCCTTCTGACACAAAAGACCCTTTAAGTGCCTGCAGCCTAAAAAAACAAACTCTACAACATGAAGTCATACGTTACCACTGCTACATGTGTCCCTGTAAAACAAAAAAACATGTACTTGTAAGGGTAGACTGAGAAGTGTATTTTTATTAAATGCCCCTTAAATGTATTCAATAATTTACTTCATATATCTACGTCTGTAACTACATTATCAATGATCAATGATACAAAACTACTGGTAAAATATTCTTGGTGGAGATAGGATGAAGCACAAATCAAATAAAATTAAGTTAGGGAAAATTATTGGCTGCCATAGAATAACACAAGTACCCCGAAATTGAAAATTCACTCGTTTTCTTAGTGCTTTTAGTTTTACATATAAATTCATAACGTGAAGAATTACAATTGAATAAATTCTTTGTAGCTTTTTACCTAATTTTCAAATTCAAAGAAAATGAGTAAATTGTTTACAAAGGACAAACACAGATTATACTCCGACGATAAAAGCTCAACTAAATGTGAAGGTAACTTAAAATTGTACAACAAACAGTTTACTACTTAAAACTGTTTTACTTGGCGTAACTGCATTTCAAAAAATTAATTTTTAAAATTTTTCAACTTATTCAAAATTTTAAAAAAAATTTTCTTTGAAAATTCATCAGTGAGTGAAATTAAACTTCTGGTGTAAACATAACAAAATTCAGTCTTATCAAATCTTAACGTAATCTTAACGTAAAAACTTTCAAAAAAATTTCTTGACAAATCAGAAACACGAAAGAATTTCAACATGCACTAACCATTACCGTATATTTGAAATAACATTGCTCTTAAAAGTCGCAAATCATTTAAGAAATCTTGGGTAAGTAGATATTATTAATCACTAAAAAAAAAAAATTCATTGACATTTCGAGCACGAGGGTCCTCATTTCCACACAACCTAATAATTTCTCGTCAGAATTCTGTCGTATGAAAGCCTGACACTTTTTGCATTACTACGTTTTTTGTGTGGTCTTAAAATGTAGTTCTTTATTTTCTACATATTAGTTTTCTCTTCCCCCCTTCTTTCTAGGGAAGTTTTTTAAGTACAGTAAATTGCAGTTCTCGGAATAATATAAAGACAGCAAGAAATCCTAAAAAATCAGTGATTGAATATGAAAACAATAAAAATCATGTAACGATAAAATATTAATAAAATCTTCTCAATGTTCTCAATTTTAAGATTGAAATCAAACATTTTTAATAGACAATTGAAAATTTCGTTTCTAAAAATAAATTTTCTAAGTACAGTAATCAAAACATTTTGTTGATAAGTGATGTGTGTATTCATTTTCGTCGTATGTTGTTATGTTTTTGAAAATTTAAATTTGTATATTGGTGCGACATTTGGACCCTCTGCGTCGCAGCTGGATGAGCGGCGAGGGAGGCGGCGGAAGTTCCGGAGCGCGGACTCCTCGAGGAAATTGGATGGGCGATAAGCCCCCGCCCGCGCCCACGCCCGGCCCCGCCCCTACACCCGCCCCGCCCCCGCGCCGCGCCGGTCAATTTCCTTTGTCTCTGCTGCGTGCGCGGGGAGAAACAGGAAGGTAGAGGAGGGGAGAAAGGGAGGGGTAGTTTGGTGTGCGTGATGAAACGATGCAACGGGGCTGGGGTGTGAAGATAATGAGCGTAAGTAGAAAACAAAATAGAGGTGACTTTGCCATAAAAGAGAAATATGAAGAATCAATCAAGAGCGGATCAAAAAGGGAAATGATGTTATGGAAAGCAATAAATAGTACAGATAAAATACTTCACGCTCTTTTAGAAACTGTTTCATTTCCTGAAATAAACGCGATACATGTGTATTGAAACGTTTTTATTTATTTATTTACTGAATAAATGTCTATCGTAACCAATTTCCGAATTTATAAACAATTTGGGCGCCAGGAAAAGGTTACACTTGAATTCCTGATTATCGATTACTGTCTTCAGATATATTACAAATCCCGGACGTCGGGTTCTCATAAAATAATTGTTGCTACTTACTCCGCAACCAATTACTCTATCTGCCATCCCTACGGAGTGACGAGGAATCTGAAAATAATTCTAAAATGTCTACTCTAGGATTGCACGTAATGGCAAATGAGAATCAGCTTTCTTTCGAACTATGAATTATAATTTATTATGCAAGCCAAAAGTTGTTAACCATTATCAATTATTACAATTTATAGTTAGGTCATGACCATTTTTTCTCGTTATTGTAATAACAGCGTTATAGAACCTTTTATCCTTTCTTGCCTCTTCGCGCGCCTGTTGCTCGATGTTGCCACGTTCCAATCTTCCTTCTTGTCAAAGTCCATGATGATCAGCGACCAAGTCAAGGCTTCTTCCAACCACTTCACAAACACTGTCTATACTCTTTATCTTGCGCCTCAGGTGGGCACCAATTTCAAACTGATTACTTTTTCCAATTCGGAATAATATCCTTCTAATATTATTTTCTATCACTTAACCTGGCAATTCACAATTCGCTGGTAAAATTTCTAAGTCGAGACTCGTAACTTCACTGCGAAAATATTCTAAGTTCACTTTCCAGTTCACTCATGAAAATATTACAAGTCCGAGTTTGCAATGGTACAACACGAAAATTTTACAAGTTCCCGTTGCACACCTAATGCGGAAATATTCCAAGTTCAAGTTCAATGTTCACTCTCACGAAATATTACAAGTCCCGATTTGATAATTAACCTCAGGAAAAACCGCACAAGCAATCCGCTCACCACGACACGAGTCGGAATGCCCTAATTCCCAATCTGATCCACCCTTCAAAGCTCGCTGTTTTTCTTCTCCTCTTGTTTTTTCCGCGTTGTTATGGTGTACCTTCTGCGTATCTGCACCACAGAAACCTACGTCTCAGAACAAACACGGGTTGCTATGGTGTACCCTCTGCGTATTTGCACCATAGAAACCCACGTCTCAGGACGAAATCGCGTTGCTATGGTGTCATCTGTGTATCTGCACCATAGAAACCCACGTCTTTTGCAATATTTTGACCTTTATTTGCCTAAACAAAAGTCCGTCATATTTGGCATCTTACAGTATACGAACGAATATAAAAATGAAGGTTGCATCATGGGTCAATAATTCCTTAATCATACGAAGAGAGGCATCTATTCTATTAAAGAGTAAATTATAACAAGAAACGAAGAAATATTAATAAAAAGAAGGCAAATATTCATCCGTCATTATTATCAGCCCCAATAATCATTTGCGTCTGTAGAAAACAATGTGTAAGATAAAAAAGGGTTTTGTGCGCACTAGCGCTTATAAAAAAACAGTGTCATAACAATAGATCAGATAATCGAAAGAAACGCAAGATATTCAACAATATACATGCTTAGACTATACATTTCGACGCTATTTTTTGCACATTCCACTCCCTTTCCGTTCATTCTCCTTCAATCTCCGCAAAACAAGGAAGGGTGCCGAGGAGGTCGGCGAGAAGGTGAATTCAGAAGTCGGGATGCCTGGCGGCCGAGAGGGTGGGGCAGGCAATGGGCAGTGGTCATCTCCGCTCCGAACTCAATCTTTCCAACGGTCGCCATTCCCAGTTACTCCTTATCTGGAATCACCTCTCGGAGACGCGCGCGGCTTATCGTCGCCGAAAAGGACATCGAACCCGGACCTCATCACTCTGAGAGCTTCCCGAGATTCTGCCCTCGGCTGACAAAAATAGCTTTCTCCCGTTCTCAGCCCTCGGCACCGCTCACACGCGTAAGACAAGGCGTTTGCAACGCGTATGGCAAGACGTAACCACATTGGTATCAAAATTTTTCTTTGGAGGATGGATTGAGAAAGAAATCCCTGAACTATACACACTTCGGATGAGAAAGCAGGAAAAGAACTATCTTGATACGAACGTGCGAAATAGTCTTGAAAAGAGAATTCTGGTTATCCTAAAGTTCCTATCATTTCTTCCGTGATGATTAGTAATAGGCTGAAATCTTGTAATAGATTTGAGATACCAACACGTCTGTTGGATATTTATCAGTAGGAAAAAGCGGATTAGTGAGCTGCTAAAGTAATGTTATTTTTCATTTATAAATGTTAATGATCGGGAAAGGTGGCGACCCACACAAATCGATGTCTCTTAGTGACAATTATATTGGGTATATCTCAAAAAATTGACACAATGGATTTCATTTTTTATTGAATGTAATAAATATGTAGGTAAGAGTCTGTTTTTGAGATGGAAACGTTTCTCAGATTCCCAGCAATTGTTGGTACAAATCTGGTGATGAACCCCACCTGGGCAAAAAAATTGTCACGATAAAACGATAACCTCATATTACACCCTGTGGTCCTTAGTTCGAGGATCCTTGCCGCAGAAAGGTTAATTCATTTGCATTCCACCATTAGCCATTACAATCCTCAGACGCAATGCATCCGGACGCCTCCGCCTCCAAGTAGGCGTTTTTGCGGGCTAAATGACGCCTGCAGCTGCGTCTTCCCGCGGCGCTGCTTGCAGCAATTTGGCGCGCGCGCGTCCGGGAGCAGCGGCCACGCGACCCCGCGGCCCACGCGGTCACTCGCCCTCCCCCACCCGCGCGCATCCTCGCGCCGCCGCCCGCGCGGATTCAGGAGCCCAGGAGGAATAAACAGGGGCGCACAGAGCGAACGAGCGGCCTGGGGTTCACTGGCCCACACTGCAAGCAAAAGTTCCATCCCCCTCCTAATACATTGGCTCAGGGCATCGTCTGATATAACTGGAATGTCACTAACCACATTTCAAGCAAAATTCCGCCCCTTCCTAATACATTGGCTCAGGGCATCGACTGATTTCACTGGAGTGTCTCTGACCGGAAGATTCTGGAGTTCGAGTCCCGACGGTGGCATTTTTTCAACTCTGGCCAGATAGCTAGATCGAGAGCGGTCTCGGGGAGAATTCTAGCGGCCCGGTCCTCTGATCGGTAGTTTTCCGTGGTATCTCCAACCAATACCAGCCAAATGCCGGAGCAGTTCACTAACAAATGGGCCTCGGACCACGCGGGATCTTTCCTTCCTCTTCCTTGTTATATCCTCTCCCCTTACTTACATACACATTTCCATGCTCCACACCACCACACATACGGGGAGACCGGTGGGGAGCTTCGAGCTTGTCCCGGCTTCAGGACGAATGGCCTCAGCAGTTGACGTGCCCGGAATCACTAATCAATCAGCCAATTAGAAATTCCGAAGATATTGAAACATGCCCACAAACTGCTCACAATTATTGGGCGATTCGTCGTAACCCGTTTCCGAATATATGTTAACATGGGCGCCAGGAAAAAGGTTACGATAATATTTTTAGCTATTATTGCTTCAAAGAAAACTAAATATTGTCCCGCTAGCTGGGTTGATGGGTTGCGTGTCAAATAATCACCGATTACCCGATCTGCCATCCATACAGAGTGGCGAGGAATCTGAAGACAAATATTTTATCTAGCTACTTATTAGCTCGAATTGGCCAATGAAAATCTTTTTTTTTTTTCTTTTTTTCAAAAAGAAACTTATGTATAGCTTATTGCAATGTACAAATTGTAACTGGAAATTTACAACAGAAAGACTGTACTTTGGTCATGACCTTGTTCGAACGTTTATACTGCACTATACTACGCACGCTCTTGATCGACGTCGCCACGAAGGACCATCTTCTCTTCTCCCCGGTGATGCGAATTCCAGAGTCGAAGTACCGCGTTCTTCTCTCCTGTTCTTCCACGCGAATGTTGCCGAGCCACTGATCAACACTACTTCAAATATTCGTAGTTCTAGTTCGATTAAACTTGCAGAAATAATACCCAGTTCTTTACGATTACACAGAGGAATTTTTTTAAAGTTCCACAAATTAATTACTTGTCCAGAATATTTCCGAGTCCTATCATATACGACTTCTCACAAGTTCTCATTTCCGCGTGTTAATTATAAATAACTTAAGTCCAAATTATTCGTGAACGTTCGAAATTCTATCAGCTCAATAATTAATTAGTAGAGCTCCCTCGCGAAAAATAACAAGTTATACTTTTAACACACTGTAAATTATTCGGAGTCCAACGTTCCTTAATCTCATGAAAAATTACAAGTTCCAATTACAAAATTATCTATCCGCGAGCGACCCGCACAGCGTCACGACGTATGACAGAATTCTATTTTCTTATTACTGCTCAACCCTCCAGACTCGGCTTTCCCTTTCTCTGTTTTGTCTCAAAAAAATCAGACATACTTCCACAGTAGTAGACTATTGTTGCTCTCTCCAACCAATCCCCAAATCGTTTTTAAATCTGACTAGCCATGCCGTCACTTTCAATGCCAGATGAATACGAATATTTATTTATCTTGACAACTTGGGCATCGTTGCTTAGGCGGGTGGACGGGCGGGAGGACGGGCGGGAGGACGGGCGAGAGGACGGGCGTGGCGGTCAGGGCGTATGAAACGGGAGGGTGAACGGGACAGAGGGTGGACGGGTTAGACGAAGCAAAGCGGCCGGGAGGGGCGAAGGAGCAAGCGAGCGTACGGGACGGTCAGTGTATGGGACGGGAAGGCGGCCAGGGCGGTAGGGGCGGACGGGACAGAGGGCAAACGGGGAGGGGCGAAGAGGCGGGAGATGGAGCGGACATGCCATAACGGAGTGCCTCAAGTGCTTGCGAAAAGATGGACTGGGCGGACGTCTCAAGGTCCTACCGTAAGATGAAAATGTGCGATGTGTGATGTCTGCTAAGAATACGCTCTCTGAAAATATACTTCCTCAAACGTCTGCTTGATGTGTCTGTCGACGTAAAGAAGAACTATGAAGTACTTCATCCTTTCAGAATGGCATTAAAGAAATACATACTAACCCTCTCCACACGCCTGTTGTATAATAATCGTGGTGCTTCTTCCACAAGTAGCTATTTAACGTTACTGTTACTTTATTTTTCTTGCAACAAATTGCTTTATCAGTGTTTTCGTCTCTGTGGTTTCTTTCTGGCTAGTAACACAATGATTTGCAATGATGGTGTAAGACATGAGGAAGCATTCATTGCATCAGATATACTTTTGTAAATTACTAGTGAAGTCAATGACCTGTAGAAATATGAAGCTTACTTCATTTCCTCATATCTCCGATGTATGTACCTATTTTGGACGGGAATGACTTTATTATTTATTTGGAAAGGGAAGATTTTGTTAGTTGCATCTAATTAGTAGGAGACCTAAATATAAGCAAAATAAGCAAGCATTTATGACCTAAAAGCTGTATAAATATGACTTAAAAAAATGAAATATGACGTTATAAAAGTTTAATTTTTAAAAATTCCTGTTGACTTTTTTAGGTATAACATAAATACAAAATTCACTCAGCAACAGATTGTGAGTACGGTACATACGGTTTGCAGTCTTTGGGACTAACTAGCGTTAAAAAAAAGCTTGTGTCTGTAAAACAAATAAAGTTCAGTAAAGTAAACCCACCAAACAAAATGTCTTACTTTCCTACTGCATACTTCTCGTTTAATGTTTTCTAATTTCCTCTCGGTCTTCAGTTTCTAGAGAGTTGCATTGGATCACAAGGTGTATTTTCAGGTTTTCCATCTTAAAAGACCTACGGTTGTCGCTGAGGATAGTTTTGTATCTGGGAAAGCTCCTCTACACATGACATGACGTCGGGAACGCCTTTTGAAGCTTTGATTCATTGTTTTCAAATGTTGCAGCATTTCCTGAAATTATAGCGCTCATTTTGCACATGGTGAATATCTAGGATTTCGCTGAAGAACACTCAGCAATTTGTTGTACACTTTTTCAGACACATGAGGAAGGGACGACTCAACTCATTCCGTTCAAATTCGCTTACGTTTCAAATAATGCTTTGTGGTATAATTGTGGAGTTTATTTGTGACAATACACTTGATACATTGTCATGCGAAACACATTCTCAAGCTTTATATTCTTTTGTTCTTAAAAATATGACAAATATATGCATTTATGGCAAGATTTGACAGAAATATGACCTTTTACTAAAAATGGTCTAAATAGACTTTATATGCACAATAAAAATACGTTTTTCTAATCGACAATACCTGGATTCGTGCATAAATTGTTTAAAAATTCACCCAAGGTTCAGAAAAAATATATGACTTGTCATTAAAATCCGGACTAAAAAACGTTTGATAAGAAATCTAGAGAAGAAATATAAATATTTTTTTATAAATTTCAGAACTCCACACGTTTTACAGTTATACAGAAAAATATGAACGTGTCTAGATAATAGCAATCTACTAATAAGATCTATTAATAAGTTACAGGACTTGCAGTTAACTGGCCTTGAACGAATTCTGCAAAAAGCCAGACAAAAAATACCAGCATCGCTTAGACTAAATCCTCTCGACCAATAACCAGTATGGTCACGGGAATATACCTACAAAATCTAGTACATATCAGGCAAATTATTTTTATTATGACAATCAAACAATATTTTACATTTTAGAATACATATAGAAAGTTAATCGTAACTAAAAACTTACGATATAGACATCGTAAATAAAAACTTACATCGTAATGCCAGCGAAATGAAGTGACGAAACGAAATAAACAAACGTAAACAAACGACATTTTACTGTAGGACCGATTCAGAAAGTATAGGCTGTGCCACCTTTTAGTCTGCTGTCATCTTTTCGTCCATCTTAATAGCTAATAGATTACAATCCAAAATTAGACATTGAGTAATTTGGTGGTATAGTGGGCGTACCAAGCAACACCATCTTTCGAAGCTCAATTCCATTCGCGCATTATGCAAATACCAAACGTCCCCGCCGAGTCAACAAAGCCGAATCCTAGTAGAGTCATCATGATTTCAACTCTAATCTGCAAGGATGGGCGTCGAATGATCCGACCATTACGCCACGAGCTGCTCGTTTGTGTAAGACGGCATTATAAGTCGCAGCTGTGAATTTCCTGACTGCCTTTTGTCATAGCCCAACAATGCTTACATTCCCGCCTCAAAGCGTCATCTCGCCCAAAGATTTCGAACGGGTGTACTATTCAAGGGCGTTTTGACGTGTCATCCAAACACCGCCGAAAGTGGGTCGAAGGTGGAGGAGGGGGCGAGAGAGGGCCCCTGCGAAGCGTTTCCCAGCATCATGGCGCAGCAGGGCTTCCCCATTGAGGCGCGCAGCGGGCCATCGGAAGCTTCCGCGCGCCAATGGAGGTCGCGGGGGTCCCGCTGCGCCTCTTGCGCAAAATATTCGGAGAGAGAGAGAAGGAAAGAAGGAAGTTGGGTGGCCGCGTATGTGTGCGAGGCTGTTAGGAGAATGCACTGAAAATAATATCCTAGTGTGCCATATTTTCTAGGTATTTCAGTGTATCGTTAGCCTCATCCTTGTCGGTGTGATCTAGCTGTGTACAAAATTTTTCGTGTGTGTGTGTTATATCGACGGGCACGAAAAGTCTCTCTTAACGACCGACGTCCGTTAAGAACAATCAAGACAAAGGATTTGTAGTTGAGGATGGCGTTTGAGAAGGACTCCTCGTTCAAGAATGTTATTTGTATGATATTTTCTGTTAAAAAAAGAGAAGAAAATGTAGTACTTTGAAAAGTATTGAAAAACACACGACCGATATCGCACATAATGGACCTCGGCGTTTTTAATCTCCGCTATCGTCTCGGTTTACAAACTTCAACTGTTTATTTGCTCTATACTGACTCAACTAGTTATTTGCTCTATATTGACCTAATGACGATAATACTTATACCGCCTGTCTTTGAGGCGCAGTGTCTAATTGCAAGCGAAACACTGCGGTATAGTCACCTGTGTCAGGCAAGGGTGTTCCCAACATATGGTTGAGGTGTAGTTGCCTTCTCATACCATCCAATCCAATCTGGACCATCATTTCAACCATCATTATTCATCCCTCGTGATCGCATTGATTCTCCCTTCATGATCCCATCAAGTAAACGGTATCTGCAAACATACGCCCAGACAAGAGGAGGGTTTTAAGCCTTCGTCTATGCACGGGATTCGAGTATAGATATCACAATTTTTGTTAATCCAAATAAGACGTTACGGGATTAGCATTTTGCATCCCCATCATCTCAATTGACTGATTTTTTCGTGTTTCCGGGCGCGTCAACTTTGGTCATTAGTCCCGTTAGTGTAGTGCATGTTTTTTCGGGGGAAATGGCGGTGATCTTCCCCCGCTGGATGGCGAGATCCGGCGCCGACCTACCGTCGGCTAGTGGAGTTTCGCCCTAACCAGGACTCTCCCACCAGCGGGGCACCGCCCCCGCCGGGACAAACTCTAAGCTCCCGACCGATCTCCCGGAATATGTGGTAGTGTAGTGCAAGTGTGTGTGTGTGTGTGAAAGGGGAGAGGATAGGACAAGGAAGAGGAAGGACAGATCGCGCGCGGTCCATGGCTCGTTTGGTAGGATCGTGCTCCGGCATTCGCCTGATGTTGATCGGGAAAAACACGGGAAACTACCGATCAGAGCAGCCGGCCGCTAGAATTCTCCTCCAGACAGCGGCTGAACTCAATCTAGCTGAAAAGCTCCCCGGACTCGAACCTAGGACCTCCGGATCAGAACGCTGCAGTGACATCGTTATGCCCTGAACCGCTAAGTATTTAGTTCTGAAGAATACCCATAGGCACAAACTAGTTTTCGACCCTCTATGTCCTTTAAGTGAGAAATGAGTACTTTCTTATCATCAGCTAACGAAATATTATCAATCTCAATTCAATTTGAACGAATCGCAAACAAATAACTGCTCTAACAAAACAACAAATTAGCAAACATTCAGTACAGTGTGAAGATGTGAATTTTAATAGCCTACAAGTGGCTAGTCTATTTAGTAATTACTCTAATAAGTAATACATTGCTACTATATTTTGGGTAGTTTACCAACGAATTATGAGTTTTTTCTACCTTTCATTAGTATCATCTGTATCCTCAAATTGTCCTTAAATGCTTTATTAGTACTCACAAACGTGTGTCTAGTTTTAAACAACGTACCCTAAAAATTATTTTCCTCAGATATAACACGGTCTTTAATGTCCTCAGTTTCCAATATCTACTGGTTCCAATGAATGAAGATTCGAATGTTACTGAATGACGCAAAACCTATGTTCACTGAATAAGTACTCTGCAATAAAAGGGTTTTTTTGTGGAAAACTTTCTTTTTTAGTTAGGCACTTGCACTTCCTGTAAAAGGAACATGAATGGGAGAAAACGAACACCTCTTCTTTTTCTCATTCTCCTATTTATCATTATTGATTGATATTGATTTATCATTTTTGGCTAGATTTTCATGTTCTTTCTTCATATATGCATTAACAATAGAATTGGATACACAGCTTCTTCACGTAAAATCGTTGCCTGATTCGGAGTAATACAAATACATTTTACTTTTAAGGAATTGAAATATTACGTCAACTGATACAACATTTTACAATCTGCCCTTGTCTTGAAATACGGTTACATGTGAAAGCAATTAAACAGAAAGATACACGACGAAAGTCGCGATCACCACAAATGACCGTCACGCATCAGTTCACAAGAACTGAGCGCTATCAAGCAGAAAATAGGTAAGGAAATCCGGAACTTACGTCTTGGTCAGTTGTATACAAATATTGTATATTTCAAATTGTTCATAAGATGCCCTTACCATGACTCGAATCCAGGTCTCCTGATTTACGTACAGTTGCTACAACCAATTGAGTTTCGAGTAACATTGGGGTAATAAAGTAGTGGAAAGATCAACAGTTGTTCCTTCTCTTGATAGATGGCCTTCAGTGAAAGGTTTCCTTCAATGCAATTGTCCTCCAGTAACTTCAGTTGTAAAATTCTACATTGTTATACAAATAATTCTTTCAATGAAGTGTCAAAACTTATTTTATCTGAAAGAAATGTGAATGATAAAAAATAACACATAAGAATACAAATTTCTAGAAACTCAATAGCTTGAGTAACACATAAAAGAAACAACGCCGAATAGGCAGAAGCCATTCTCTTAATAGTACTTAATATTACTATTAAGTAATAACATTAATCGTATATTAATTCAGAGTTTTTCTATAATTTTTATTCTCCCAGATGAATGTCATTAAAAAAACAAACAGTAGGCATCGTTTACTTACGTCAGTCTCCTTCTCTGTTAAGGTAGAGGCTTTTTGAAGCGCAGAAGTAACGTATTTGTGAAAACAGTCGTCAAAAAATCTCAATCAAAATAGTCACCTTCAATTTCCCGTTAGCTACAAATACACTTAAATATCGGTAAATCTGCACAAATATGTTGTCGAGAAGTAGTGATAACTTATTCACGTTTCACGCATTGTTAAGTCATCTGTTTCCAAAATGACACTGTTGACGCTGTTCATCAGAACCGTTAACATCGTTAACTATCGTTGGTCAGCAGCCCAGCTGAGCCCACACAAAAGGCGTTTTTGCATGTCCTGCGCCCCTGACATCGCATTACTGTCACCGGATGGGGTAGGAAGGTTTGACTTCTGCGTGACCTCATCATTTAACACGAGTCTCAGATGTTTCTCTCAAGTCATACCACAGCTTCGTACCGGCGTAGATGGCTCAGGGCATCAACTGATTTCACTGCAGAGCCTTTGTCCGGGAGTTTCCACACTAGTTAGCAAGATCGAGTTCAGCCGCTGTCTGAAGGCGCGTTCCAGTGGCCAGCTACCCTGGTCGGTAGTTTTCCATGGATTCTCCTATCAACACCAGACGAATGCCGGAGCAGCACCATAAAAAACCGACCACGCACGGGATATTTCGTTCCTTTTCCTTGTCCTATTCCCACCCCTTACTTACACACACACACTTACATTCCTATATTCATACATCACTGGCACACATGCCGGGAGACCAGTCGGGAGCTCAGAGCTTGTCCAGGCTGGGGCGGCGACCAGCTGTTGGGAGATACCTGGCATGGAAACCTCTTCAAGCCAGCCGCGAATCTGAGTACCCAGCGGGGAAGGACCACCACCCCGTCCCGTGCTAAAAACATGCCCTATACTTAGGAGACTTGATGCGATGCCCCCTGAAACACGAAATAATCAAAAAATCAATTGATCAAACCACAGCCTCAGCGTGAACGTTACCGCAGGTGAGCTCGTGAAGCGTCTTGAAAGCGCTGCAGAGTGTGTGTGAACATCACGACATAGAATTGATGTAAACAAATACAAAACTCGCTTATAATGTAATATACAATACTACACTCTACTATCACTATTCATGTATTCCAAATCATAAATCTTAAGATATGTTACAGTTATTTGGAGTGTTACGTTATACTAGAGCAATGGTGCTAAACACCTACATGTGGCGTGCCGTGGTGAGCCTGTTTGATAAGCAAGCTCGCTCTAATTCCGATAAAAACATTGCAAAGTGATCTGAAACGATGAGGCGCTATCAAAAGGCTATAGTTCAAGCCTGAAGGAGGTTAAGAGGTAAATCTTTAAAATCATACAGTGTGAGATAACACAAGAAATATATCTCAAATCGAATTTAAATAAAAAATTGTAACTTTTAATTGGTAAATATTAATTTACTTTTTTTTACAAAATATAGTCAAGGGACAGCTGATTGGAAGCCAGCTGGGCAGGCTGGGCAATTTTCGCTTACAGATGCGCTGGAAGTGATAAGCAACATTTCTATTACAGCTATGCTGCAAGCGAGGCTAAATGTAATTTTGATTGCGTCATGAAACGGCGCCGACTCCGTAAGTGACTCGAGCGTGATCGAGTAATGTCGTCTTGTGTCATCACGATATCAAAGTTAGGTTCGAAGGTAGTACAGTTGCAAAAAGATAAACAACATAATAAAACATATTTTGGTTAAATGTCGTTACGTGTTTTTAAAAGTGATACCCTAAGGATCTAAATGAAATACATTTCACTACCAGGGAAGTGATTGAATACTAGTATCCCTCTGACTGGTTTCCCGAGTCATTTTATACCATTTCTAGATCTTAAGTATCAAATTCTGGTGATCCATAGCCGAAAAATCGATAAATTGCTGTAAAACATTTCAAACTTTTAACTGCTGTTCAGCATCTGTTTCAGTTTTCTCGATTATATGTACTACTTCAAAGTGAGTTTTCTCAAATGAGGTCACTGCTGATGGAATCTACAAACGTACAATTATGCCGCTTAGAAGGGCGCGTGCGAGACTAAATTTAGCTCCTACGAATTGTGACATGCGTAGACTGTTGACACCATCTACGCCAACGTCACAGGCGTAATTGAGTCAACCACACACCCCACGTATGGAGTAAGTTTATTATACGCTGTACACCAAAGTTTTCGTTACACACGGAGTTACCAAACGACCCTCTGCCTGGGCCAAGTTTGAAGAATTTAAAGAAATGTCAAAACAAAAACCATGTTCAAGTTAATTGATTCTGTTTATGAGTGTTTATGTGTTTATCCTACTAATGAGCAAACGTTTCTTCAGACTTAGTGCCTAAATAAAGGAATACAGAATTAGAGAAGCATAGCGCAGAATAGAGTACATAAGCTTTACAATCTTGTTAAAATTAAACTAGCAAATCTTTGAAGGTGCCGACCTGGATGGCCGAGGTGGCTACGAGCGAGTACCGACTCAGCGCTTCGGTCCGAAGGGTCGCGGGTTCGAGTCCCGCCTTGGGCATGGTTGTTTGTCCCTTGTCTTTGTATGTATGTGTTGTCGCGGAGGGCCTCGCGTTCTGCTGACCCCAGATCAGAGGAGCCCGCAAGTGTGTTGGTGTCTAGTGTATGGTCGAATATGCGTCCCATCGGGACGCAAAGGGTAACCGACTGTCGGCTGGAAAAAACCCTAGAAAGAAATCTTTGAAGGTGAGGATATCCATAACGCAATGTCATAACACTAATCGCAGGGTATCGTAATGCTCCGAGGAATGACATGGAAAGACCGCTATTCCTTTACGTCGGATCAACCAAACAATTAACAACTCATCAACAGCTATGTATTTTACTCAATGGATTGGAAATGCACCCCACGACAAGGACAACTTCCCGGTTCAGTTCGACCTCTCTTAATCGTACTCTGCGAACTTGTCAAGCGTGCCCCCGCACGTGCCACTTCGCCGCCGAGGAAAAATAAGTTTGCCTGGCATTTTTTATCGAACAATCGGAATTTGAATTTTATTTATATACTTCATTATTTAATGCTTTAGTTCATTTTCATTTTCTTTTTGTCTTGTATAAACCTTTTTGCTAAGGTACAGGAATATGTTTGAATGGCACATTATTTGCTTGTCTTAGTTTTAAGTAATGTTTTGAGTAATGTAATCACTCTGTTATTAGTTGTATTCAGCAATAATGTGAAATAAATTAACAAGTCTCTATAAATTAGCAAGACACTCTTACGGCGGACAGCTCTTCTAACAAACAAGAATTTTTGTCTCTAGCAATAGTCCACACTTAAGTAAACGCGATTACTAAATGAAGATCCTTTCCATTCAAAATGTTTAATTTTGCTCTCAACTAACAATTTGAAATATGAGTTATGTATTTTATTTTAATGGATCATTTCTTTGCTTTAGTAAAAGAATAGGAATTGATATCACTAAATTTGGGGCTACTAGTGTCAAGTGACTTCTCCAAAAGACTATCATGGGCCAAGTACCTGGTGATTCCTGAGCAATTTGTAGTACTCTTCTTTTAAATCTTGCGCCAATGGCTCAGGATGCAATGCCCGCGAACTCTAGTAAACTAGGTCCGTACCTTGCCCGCAACCATAACATGCCTGATATTCTGCAAACTTCCTGAACTGGAACTGGTTGATAGATGCCAATCACAAATTTCTTGGAAATTGTAAGTACAAAAATATATATTTTTACAAAATTGAATTATAAAACATCTCAAACAATCTCACGTTTGAAACAAAACGTAACTACTTGGTACCGAAATTCTAGTTGATTGAATTCCAGTAGTCAGAAGGGCACGCCAAGGACGAACACAAGGACGAACGAGTTCCTTTCTTGAGCTTTCCAGATGTGCGACATCTTAATGGAATACGTGTCTGCGAGCGCTGCATGTCTGTCGTGAGGCGGCGCTGGCAAGGCCGGGCTTTACTGTACCTGTAACTGTTGGAGCGAACGCGCGTCCACAGGGCCAGCGGACAGGAGGATGCGCGCACGCCACGCCACAGCATTGGTGCAACACGAAAGGAGAACGGACACAAAATAACATTTTCCGAAACACCAAAACACCATTTCCAAAACACAGTGGCTTTCTCATAGAATAACAAAGTGTTAAATTCGAAAGGGAAAATCAATAAGACAAATTCTTATAGGGCACTGTATTTGTGTCACATATTTTTGGATTTATTTAGAATATTAAATTCAAAATGTTATATTAAAACCGGCATACCAAATGTGGTTATAATACATTAATAATAATAATAATAATAATAATAATAATAATAATATTAGAATGGTTGAATATATTTCTGTTGATCCCGTTTTTTATATTGTAGAAAGATGGTTCTTTTTAAATTTATTGGACCAAAAGGATCAATCCACGATGATACCAGAAATTAAGACGTATAATTCATATAAATTTATTGGTGCTTACCGTTTCGCACATTTGGCATGTGCCTTTTCAAAAGCAATTGACAAGCGGTTGACAATAAATATTACATTTTTAAGTAGTAAAAACAAATGAATAAATTAAATATACATATTGAAGATATATAAATGTTTAACAACATTCTCGCGTAAAGTCTTTTTATATATGCCGGAGGTGGCGTCTAATTTGGTGGCTAAAACATTCAAATGTAAGCAGCACAAATGAGATATATCAAGGAATGGATGTGCAAAATTATGAGTGAACAGCGGCAAAAAGCAATTATGGGTGTCTGTTTATAATTAATGATTTATAAATTTGATGAAGTTTCAATATGTCATTTTTGTGTTCATAGTATCATTTAACATAATATACACCATTTCTGCAATTTGTCTTTTAAAAGTTAGCTTTTCGTGATGTAAAATTTTGACTTGATCGAAACCAATATAGTGGTTGCGTTCCGTTCTATGTTTTGTTAATGATGTGTACAATGCTGAATCTTTATTAATGTCGTATTTGTGTTGGTAAACTCTTTTGTTAAGATATTGTTTGGTTTCTCCAACGTACACCTGTTGACAGTCATCACAAGAAATAGAGTAGACCACATTAGATTTATCTCCTATTTTTGTTTTATCCTTCTGTTTATCGAACAACCGGTTGGTTGGTAAAAAGAACCATCTTTCTACAATAATAATAATAATTTTTCAAAAAGTTATATATAATGGGGTTATAAATAAGTTATAAATGAAGTGATAAGTAATGGAGGTTTACTCCCGTACAAATTAATGCAGGATTACTCCCGTGCAAATTAATGGAGGATTACTCCCCAGCGCAAAGCGCTCAACCACCACCTCCTAGAGTTATAAAGCTTGCTCACTGTTTCGTGACGTCACCGTAGGTAGTCATGGAGAGCGTCGGTCATTCCTTGCTTACCTTTTCCACACCAGGAAACCCGTTTTCACTTTTGTATTAAAATTTATCAATTCATGATAAAAGTTCTTTTAAGTACACTTTTTAATAAACATTGGTTTTCAATACAGTACATTATGACCTATTTATTGAGAATACAACTGATGAATTTACTGGAAAATATTAAATCTTCTGCAATTTGTTTGATAATCTATCATTTTCTTTTGACAAAAACTTAACAAAAATATAGCTTTCCAGTGAACTGAATAACCTTAACACAAGCATCATCTATTTATTGAGAATACAACTGATGAATTTACTGGAAAATATTAAATCTTCTGCAATTTGTTTGAAGCATTCCTTATTACAAAGAGTCATTGGGAGCAGTCACACATTCTCATCTTACATTTTCTTCTGTGCATATTCCAGGAAACTAAATTTTCTTTCCTTTTTAATACAATAGTGTATCAATGCATGATTAAAAACTTTGTTCTGAGCACATGGTTTTATTAAACATAGCTCTTTACAATACAATACATTAAACCTAATTATTTACAATATAATAGACAACACCTATTTATTTACAATATAATACACATCTATTTATAATAGATCACTGAATTTATTGGAATGTATGTAGTTTTCTGTGTAATTTCCATTTCCAGTCTTTCTCGCTTTCCATAAGAGCCTTCCCGTTTGGAACACTCCTTGGTAAGGTGAGCTGGACAGTTAGGGAACACTGGTACAGCATCACTTCTTAACCTCGGTATATTCAGTCTCGATGACAGTTTCTCTCGTTTTTCATTATACATCTTCTCCCAAATAATGTCATTTTGATGGAAATGAAGGTGGCATACCTGAAAGAAGAAAAAGTAATATATTATATGTATAATATATTATTATTATTATTATTATTATTATTATTATTAAGATCGCATGAGAGGTAAACTAAAAAAATTGTACAGTGGTTAGTCTATAATATCAAATATGTACATAGAATTTAAGTTTCACTTTCAAACCAATTTTACAAAGAACAAAAATAAAATTAATTTGAAATTAATTCATGCACCACTGAGACTTTTGCTTTCGTACTTCCCCAAGGTAATTTCCTTTGACATAAATTATTGTTTTGTTTTAGTAAATTATTCATACAAGTTACAGGAAATCTCTAAGATTGTCTGTGAGGTTATGAATTTTTTACGCATTACTTACAATTGAATGCTATAACTTAAGTGCTACTATTCTAAGATTATTTAACTGATAGTTTAAGTCTTTACTATCACTATTCACTTAACAGTATACAGAAAATAGTTACAAGTTCAACATCATATTACTATTCTAAGATTATTTAACTTTGAATAAATAATAAATATAATAAATGTAGGTTCTACATGTGCATATGAACTACAGCCTTACCTTCGAGGATTTGGAAGGAACCGTCATTTCTTTGGCAGCCGTCCATTTCTTCCGCAAAGCAGGATCTTTGGAAAACCAAAAACATGTACTTTCGAGGCTTCATCGCAGTTTCCTCGACACCTGGAAACTACACATCTAAACGGCACATCAAACCGGCAGTATAATACAAGTATGAATTGCACCGAACACACGGACAACACCAGACGAATTCAACTGAAAACAACATGCCTGCGCCCAGGCCACCCATGCCTCATGACTACCTACGCCGCCATCTTAGTGACGTCACGTACTAGTGAGCAGGCTTTATAACTCTAGAAGGTGGTGGCTCAACGCTTAAGGGGTGCTTGGAGACGCGTTGCGTCAATTTGTAGACGCAATTTTTTTTTAAAAAAGATGGTTTGCGAAATGTAATTTCTGGATATTTTCCACAGAATAGTTACTTCTCCTTTGCATCCCACCTAAATTCCATGGGATATTTGATTGTACATTTCTAGGAATGGCTTAAGACAACTGCGATCAATTTCTAAACCTATCATTGCATCTGTTTTAAAGAGCTCATAATTGATTACAGTCAGTTATACAAATCAAAAATACATTAAAAGGGAGTTATTAATTTTCATATTAGTGGGGTAAGTAATTTTTTAATTTAATTTGAAATTCACTGAAGGTTAGACATTAATTCCCTAGGTACTAAAACAATTTATTTCAGAATTAACTTTATTCAATATTTTATAATCTTGAGAATTAACCGTTCGCGAAACATTACGTATTCGATTAGCTGAAATTCAATGATTTTCTGTAATTTTTGTTCCTCATATTTGAATTGGCATTTCGACGTCTTCAAATTATGAGACCCTCAAACGTTCCCGTGACAACGAATACGTGAAATCATAATCGATCAGCCTTGTTTCCCCGTTTCGCTTCGCTTCCGAAGCACTGTGCGCAGCCGCCTCCACATGTTTGACCGCTGCACTCGGCGAGCTCCGCCCGCGCCGCGCGCCCGTTTTATTTATTTATTTATTTATTTTACGTCAAAAACAGTTAAAAACTGCGTATGACGTGCTATGGGGAAAAGTGAATTGTGTGCACATTTTCAAAATTCTGTGATCCCCACACTAAGTCATATACTACTTAAATTTTGAATTTTGAAAGGGAGAAAAACAAAAAAACTCCCATGTAGTAAAATCTATTTTCAAAAATTAATAATCAATAAATTTTGAATTTTGAAAGGGAGAAAAAAAAACAAAAAAACTCCCATGTAATAAAATCTATTTTCGAAGATAAATAAGCAATGAATTTTGAAAGGGAGAAAAAAAAACAAAAAAACTCCCATGTAATAAAATCTATTTTCAAAAATAATAAGCAATAAATGACAACCCCGTGCATCGTGCAATGAGGGGTCCACCGCGGAGATCTTCATCTCGGAGGCCTCCGTGTAAACATCGCACTCTCCGGACGAGACGATAATTCATGATCAGACGCCTGCTGCGTCCAACCACTCAAAATGTCTCTTCTGGCTACTGGCAATACTCATGACTTAGCCAGTGCTTGTGCCATGTAACGCCCGTTTCTTTTGGTTTGAAGTCGCCCGAAATTATGTAGTAGGGACGTTCAGTCATGACGGAGATTTTTTCATTGAATGAAGAATTTATCTTTACTAGTTCAAAGAAGTATTGCATCTATCTTCATTCCTCTCAGTACCCTTTTTCCCGCAGAGAGATGGGCCTCTTTACTAAATATTCGTTTTGTATCTCGTCATGTTTCTTACAGTTATGCATTGAGTTATGCATTTCTTCAAAACATCTCTCTTCTACGTAGGTACGTTTAATTATCTCACTTTTATTTGAAAATTTTATCTTCTTTAGGATTGTCGATGCCATCGTTAAGGTAGAGCATTTTGTTAACAATTTCGCCCTAAAGACTGTTGCAGAATGACCACTGAAATGTTGGCAGCCATGCCAAGGACGTGATGTCTTCTGGATAACTAAAAATGTACCGACTCAGCCTACGGGGCAGGCTACTATTTCTTTGCTATAGAGTTTTCCTACAAATATTCGATTCATTTTCATAAGTGACTGAGAATGTAACATTGTTTCATCAGACAAAATAAAGTAATTTTAAGCTTCTTGATGCGAAATCTCACATTGTCAGATCTTCCTCTTTCTTGTAGTACAAAATGGGATCAGCATTACGTTCCACTCACCTAACGTGCCGATGGTTATAAAAGACTCTCCATTGAAAATAAGAAATTATTCTAATATCCCTCTTGAACTCGTAATTTCAATGATAAAATTTTAATCACTGGTTACAAATGTGACGACATAAAAATTGGAAAATGAACAAATGATGGGTATATTTTTAATACCTATTGAAAATAAATTATTATCGAAAACTCAGCAAGAAATTTGCTAACATGTCCTTCAGTTCAATCTTGCTCGGTCCAAATTGATTTTTGGTCCCTCCCACAAGTCATACGAACACTGAAACTACTCTTTCCCCCCAAAATGCCAAAAAAAGAGAACCGCGGTTGGCAACGCTCTCCCCGCACGTGTCGCCACGTGTGCGCTCTACGCCAGCGTTTAAAACGTGTCGCCACGTTTACGCCAGCGAGTAAAACTCCCCTCAGGAGCGGGCGGCGGGCGTTACGCGGGGCGGAAGCTCAGCCCTTGCGATTTAAGTCTTTGGCAGCTGCTGCGGCGCCAGCGGCTGAAGGACGCGATCACCTCGCTCTGCCACTCCCTTCCCCCTCCCCTCCCCTCCCTCTTCTTCGTTTTCCAACGCCTTCAACTGAACTCTACACAAATGTCCTCGCAATTTTCTTGAGTCCTAAGAAGAGAAAAGGATATTATATTGACAAATGCAGTCATATCGTGAGATTGTAAATCGTTTCATCGACAATCGCAAATATTTGTTTACATATTATATGATATTCTATTTTACGTTCCTTACGGACGCAATATTTCTTCGCAATCGTTCTTCCATGAAAGATAAAAGAAATGACAGACTGACGGACGCGTTCCGCCTCGCTTTTGGTAGAAACATTTTAAACTGGCAAATATAACATCGCGAAATTGTAGGTCCCGGCGCACGGTGGTCTGAACGGGGCCGAAACGTGCGCATAGGATGTTAAGTTAAATAACAATTTATTTTGTGGATTTAAAACGGTTCTTTAAGTATAAATCTATTGAAACATGTTCTAAGTGTAAAATAATATTATTCTTCAATTCATATTGTTTATATATTTGCCAAAAAAGTACTATTCTTTATCAGACATTATTGAAGATGAATAAAACCTTCATTTATTTGTTCAGAAGTAAAGAAAAGGTTATTATATGCATTTATTTCATGACTCAAGGGAATATGTGTTGAAAATGAGGTAGAGATAGTGTATAAAAAGTTTTTAGCAATAGTTTTCAAAAGTAGAAAAACCGTAAAAATGTTCTTTAAGTAGTAAAAGGAATAAACAGTATATACTAATAGTTGTAGTGACTTATACTGTAACAATTGTCCTACTCGTTTGCCATTTATAATGTAAAATAATAATTAATCTTTTCATATTATTTCACTATTATGTTACTTAACCTGTCAAGAAGTGGCGCATGGATGCTTTGGACCAAAAGCCGGAAAGTAATGTGTTTTATGATATGGAAATGCCAGAGATCTGGCCGCCTGAGTTAGCTTCCTGTGAGACTTATCTTCATGTCCCTTGAGTCTTATTTTTAGCAGTCGCGGTTACGCAAGTGTCGTGACTTTTAGTAAAATATCTACTCATACGTGTATTATTTATTGTGTCAGTGTTCGCATTTCTTATAATAGTTTGTGCCTGGTCACTGTATTCTAAATCTTTTGTTTCAACTTCATATCTAGTAGTAGTTTTGTTAATTAAAATTCGATCGATAACTGCCCTCCAATTTCTCTGTCATGTGTGTGTTTAAACCTAGTGGGAGATTTGCCGACGTGATCAGTAAATTGGACACCCACACAAAAACTCACACCAAACGGGAAACAGTCATCATCATAGGAGGACAGAATGACATCAATTTGGGTGGTCACTTTACACCTGAGCAACATGTTGACAAACTACAACGTGCCGCCCTAAACACGAACGTTGTAATTTCGACTCTGCCCTTCTGGTACAACAAACCAACACTGTGCAAAGAAATTAGACACGCAAACGACAAATTAAAACCATCTGAGAGGCACATGTGTAAAATTATTTGAGCTTAACTTTCTCTCATAAAAACACTTCACCCGGCATTATCTTCACTTGAACCTTGTCGGAAAACATGCACTCGGTAGCGAACTTGCAAAACACATCCTTACAACTCAGCAGTATCCTACCCAAGACTCATCTCCACCTACATCTCCTAGTTCTCTTCCATCCTCCGGAACCCCTTTGGACCCAATTACCTTATCCCCTGAACCTAGTCCTTGTACTTCCTCTCCCATTATTCATTCCCCTACATCTGTAACCCCTCCTTCCTCACCTCTTAACACTGCTGGGACACGATACTTCTTCCTTCGACCATGCACTCGAGGTAAAAATGAAATAAATAGCAACTAGAGTCAGATGCAGCAGAAAAGCATCCGTGTAGGTACATGCAAAAGATTCAAATAATGTATCATAATATGCAATCTCTTTCAAATAAAATTGAATTTATCGAGGCAGCATAAGAGTATGATCTCAGTCAAATAGATGTTCTTTGCTTTACAGAACATTGGTTATCTCATAATGATCTAAACACACTCCAAATTCCTAATTTTTACCTTGCAGGATCTTATTGTAGAGTGAGGAAATCAAAAAAGGGCTCTGCTTACGGAGGTTCGTGTATTTACGTAAGAAATAATATTGATTCTACCTTCTTGTCAGAATTCAATTTATATGCAGTTGAAAAAGTTTTTGAAATATCAGTCCTACATCTTACTACGCTCAAAATTATCTTACTTTGCATCTACAGACCTCCAACAAAGCGAGCTTTAGATGATTTCAATTTCTTAGAAAATCTAGAGATAACTCTGAACAAAATTAGTAATCTCTCTTTTAAATCCATTGTTGTATGTGGAGATTTCAATATTGATTTTCTGAGCGAATCCCACGAAATAGAGCAGTTTCTCAATTTAATTCATTCTTTTAATTTAGATATCACAGTGAACTTACCTACACGGAATACTCTTAAATCACGAACAGCAATAGATCAAATTATTGTTAACAAAACCACATCTAGATATGAAGTAATAACGAATAATCTAGGTTACAGTGATCACGATGCACAAATTCTTACAATTACTAACAGCATGAATACTGACATAATAAATAAAACACGCATGTGCAGAGCATTTATTAAAGTTAACATAAAATTACTTACGGACTACTTGCTGAAGGAATCATGGAAGGCAGTTTATAACGCCATTGACAAAAATGAAAAATATAATTTATTTTTCTCAAAGCTTTCATTTCTCTTTAACGCATGCTTTCCTATTAAAAAGAGAAAATTAAACATTTCACGAAAAAGTAATACTTGGATAACACAAGGAATTAGAACATCGTGTAAAAATAAACGTACTCTCTACTTTATTTCTAAACATGATAACGTATCACTCAGTTTCCACGTCTACTTCCGACAATATAAAAGAATTTTAAGGAAAATAATAGTTCAGGCAAAAATAATGAAAAATAATGAGGATATTTTAAACGCTAGAAATAAAACTAAAGCAATGTGGAACATAGTAAAAAATTCGAACACGTCATCACAACATTTCGTAGAGAATGTTGTTTTAAAGGATAATGAAAGAGAAACAAGTAATCCACAAAAAGTTGCGAATATCTTCAACCAACACTTTTCTAGAACTGCGGTTGATCTCACGAAGGGACTAAAACAACAAAATTCAACATCATATGCTTCTCAAAAAAATTTCGGCACGATGTTTATTTACAAAACTTCTTCCAAGAGATCCTCAGAATAGTCAGTAAATTAAAAAATAAATATTCATCAGGTTTAGATGATTTTCCGGATTGTTTATTAAAAACGTGTGCCCCTGCCATTATACACCCATTAACTCACATTTTCAATGCATCCTTGTGCACAGGAATATTTCCAGATACTTTCAAAACAGCAAAAATTACGCCACTATTTAAAAAAGGAAACAAAAATGAAATTCAAAATTACCGGCTAATTTCTCTTTTGTGAGTTTTCTCAAAAATATTACAGAGGCTTTTCTATATGCAAATGGAAACCTTTCTCATGAAAAACGTTTTCAGACTCACAACACGGTTTCAGGAAATCAAAATCTCCGGAAACTGCAATTTTTTCTTTCCTTCGATGTTGCTTCATCAATGGACAAAAATGAAGAACCCATTGGGATCTTTTTAGACCTTTCGAAAGCTTTTGACATTATTAACCATAACATCTTGCTCTCAAAATTACCTTCTTATGGAATTCGTGGTATTGCCCTAGATTGGATAACCTCGTACCTTAAACATCGATCTCAGAGTAGAAATACCGTACTGGCACGAAAGGACATTATTTACTTATCTCTCCAATTCTTTGCCAATTGAACATGGGGTCCCACAAGGTTCGATCTTAGGTCCTATCCTCTTTCTGTTGTACGTAAACGATATGCCCTCATGTATTAAAAATGGAAGAACAGTTCTGTTTGCCGATGACACGAATGTTCTTTGCAAAAAAGAAACAATAAATAGTACAATTTCAGAAGTTTCAAAATGGTTTTGTAATAACAAATTAATAGTTAACGAAGGAAAAAAACTGTCTCAGTGCAATTTTGCGTTTCAAATCGGCAATCGGATGCTCCATTGAAAATGAACAATATGAAATTAGCTGATGTTAAGGTAACAAAATTTCTAGGTCTCTCAATTCAATCAAACCTCAAATGGAATGTACATATAACAGAATTAAACACTAAATTAAGCTCATTTTGTTATGCATTCAGAATTCTTTCTAATTCTGTCAGCCTTCATGCAGCTCGTTCCGTGTAATTTGCAAATGTACATTCCCGCCTGAGATATGGCAAAATATTCTGGGGAAGTTCATCCTTTAGTTCCCAGACATTTAGATTGCAAAAGAAAATTATCCGAATAATGAAAAAATCCCATCCATGTGATCCGTGCAAGCCTCTTTTCATTGAGCTTGGAATCTTACCATTGCCTTGCCTATTTATTTATGAGTCTGTAGTATTTGTCAAAAGTGACTTACTTAACGGTGTGAACTTATTTTCATGTAATACTGATATTTACAGTTTCAACACTCGACGTAGAAATCATGTTCATCAAGTGTCAGTATCAACAGCTCACTACAAAAAATCCACATACAGTACATGTACGTCACTTTACAAGGCATTGCCAGATGAAATTAAACAATTAAAATTGGTACACAAATTTAAGTTAAAAGTAAAATATTTTCTGGTGCAAAACTGTTTCTATGCCATTAGATACTATACTGATCGTCAAAAAGAAAAATAATGTTTACTTTAACAAAAACAAGATATAGTAAAATGAATTAGTTCACATTTGCATTGTATCGTTAAAAAAAAAGACTCAATATGCCTGCAACAAATATTATTATTTTGAATGGTATACATGGTTCAGTTTTACAATACAAACTTTTTACATGTTTTTTATGCTTATTTTTTATAAAACTTATATGCTTTATTTAAAAAAACTAAACTACTATTCCTTTACAGCTATTTCTTAGGGAGAGGAAACCCACTGAGTACCTCACAAAGAATCATCTAAATATGCAAATTGAATGTAAAATACATGTTTGGGAAACCTATTTTTTATTCTGGTGGGGTTTATGGGTGCTTTGCCTAAATGGTAATGGAATAGTTTTATAATTGTTGACATATTGTAAAAATTACGGGATTACTTAGTGATATGGTGTATGATAGGTTTTATTTGAATTTCTTTATGAAGTTGTTTGTTTGAAATGAACCAGGGTGCTTTGGTTATTGTTCGCAGGAATTTGTTCTGTATGACCTGTATTTTATGGATATTGGTTTTTGCTGCATTGATCCAGACAGGGCAAGCATAGAGTATTAAGGGTCTAATTATGGCTGTATATATGCGTTTGGCATTTTCTATTGTTATTTTACTGTGGTTGTTTATTAATGGCTTTAATTGAAATAGTTTGGCTTTTGTTTGTTTTGTTTTAATGTTTGTATGTTCTTTCCAGTTGAGTTTAGAGTCTAAATGCAGTCCTAGATGTTTCACTGTTTTGTTTTGTTGAGGCCAAGGAATGATGTTATTGTTCAGTGTGAGAGGTGGTGGTGTTCAAATTGTTTTTAATGAAAATATTTTTGCTGTTGACTTAGATGGGTTTAATTTAATTTTCCATTTGTTTGACCTATTTGGTTTAGATCTTGCTGTATTGTGTTTCTTATTGTGTCAAGTGCTCACAGCATTTGAGCAATACAATGCTGTATCATCTGCGAATTGTGCCGTTTTGACTGTGTTGGATGTAGGGATATCAGCTGTGTAAAGATTAAATAATACAGGTGACAATGGGGGGCCCTGAGGAAGTCCAGCATTAATTGGTTTGGGGTTTGAGAGATGATCTACTGACACTGAAAAGGTTCTATTGCTTATGAAGCTATTGATGATGTTGGTTAGTTAATTGAGTGTGCCATTGATTCTTAGTTTGTACCTGAGACCTTAATGACTCTGTTGTATGCTTGCGAAATATCTAGAAAGGTTGATATAGTATGTAGTTTTCTTTGGAATGCTGTATGGATATGTTCTGTGATTCTTAATAATTGATGTGTGGTTGATACCTTTTCTGTGAATTCAAATTGGTGTCTGGGAATGATGTCATTTTTGTTGGGGTTGTCTTTTCTAAAAACGTTTCTCAAGAATTTTTGACAAGGAGGGTAACGGACTGATTGGTCGATAATTTTCTACATTCGATGGATGTTTGTTAGGTTTTGAAATGGGTATTACTATAGAGTGTTTCCATAATAGTGGGAAGTAACCTATTCTTAATGGAGAGTTATAAATATTATTTAAGAATGCTATGGCTTGATGTAGCACATTTTTTAGACTTTTGTTGTTTATTCTGTCATGTTCTGGAGCCTTCTTTTTAGGGAGTGTGTTTATTATGTTTGTTATTTCCTGGGAAGATATGAATCTAATTGTGGAGAGTACATTATAATTCGGAACTGTTGCTATCTGTGTGATTGTTTGGTGTTGAATGTGCGGGAGTGAGTCGTTTGGTTTAAATGTATCTGCAAAATGATTTGCTAGTGTTTCAGCTTTTTCAAAGGGTGACATTTTTTCCCTGTGTTGGTAGTAAATGGAGGAATGGTATTTTTTTGTTTAGTATTTCATTTTTAAATTGCCGCAGTGTGTTGTTACTTGAGCTTAATGTGTGAATCATGGTGATGTATTGTTGCTGTTTGTGTGTGAAAAGTGTTGTTTTGGTAATATATGTTAATAAATTTAGTTCCTTTTTAAATTTAGGGTTTCTAGTGTAATTCTATAATGTTGTTTTATTCTTTATGTGAATTAGATTTCTTAGGCTTTTGGGTAGTTCATTTTTTTTATTCTGTGCATTTTTGGGGATTTATTTGGTTTACTATTCTCTAGTTCTCTTAATATTATGTTATTGAATTGTGTGATGGTTTGATCTATTTCTAGAGGGGTATTTAATATTTTGAACTTTGGGATGGTTGTTTTAACATTATTTTTAAATATTTGCCAAATAAATTTGTGAGTGTTGAGTACTGGAGTGTGTGAGGAGTGACTGCTGTGTGGTGATGGTCTGGTGTCTGGTGCTACCTGGTAGATGGTCTGAGCCCATTTCATGGTGTACTGTGGAGGAAAACTTTTGTATTTATTTATTTATTTATTTATTTTACGTCAAAAAACAGTTAAAAACTGCGTATGACGTGCTATGGAGAAAAGTGAATTGTGTGCACATTTTCAAAATTCTGTGACCCCTACACTAAGTCATATACTACTTAAATTTTGAATTTTGAAAGGAGAAAAAACAAAAACTCCCATGTAGTAAAATCTATTTTCAAAAATAAATAAGCAATAAATTTTGAATTTTGAAAGGGAGAAAAAACAACAAAAAACTCCCATGTAATAAAATCTATTTTCAAGGATAAATAAGCAATAAATTTTGAATTTTGAAAGGGAGAAAAAAACAAAAAAAAACTCCCATGTAATAAACTCTATTTTCAAGGATAAATAAGCAATAAATTTTGGCTCTTATTACTTCCTGCCGCGACAACATGGAAACGATAATTTGAATAATTGTATTTCCCACTGAATTCTAGAAGATGTGCACAGAAAATGAAGTTACATTTATGTCCAGAAGCAAAACAAGGGCCATCTCAGCATTTGCTCAATGGATCAGGGAAACTGGACGAAAAACCTGATCGAGATGGGGGTCATTGACCCGGAAGCTGTAGTACAATAGTTGTTACAGGTTGTTTATACTCATTTATACAGTTCAAATGGTAAATAATGCATTATGTATCATTGTTTTGTATTATGCATTATGTATTATGCATTATGTAACATTAATTATGTTACTTTTCTTGTGATGCTCAGTATAGTCTCTAATTGTATAGAAACAGTTATGCAGCAGAAACGATTTCACTTGGGATTTAAACTTTTCTATTGAATTTAATCGTTCAATGTCATCTGGCAAAGTGTTGTAAAATAATGTACATGTATTGTATGTGAATTTTTTGTAATGAGCTGTTGGTACTGTCACCCGATGAATATGATTTCTACGTCGAGTGTTATAGTAATAGACTTCGGCATTTTCTGAAAATATATTCCCGCCCTTGAGCAAGTCATTTTTTACAAAAACCACTGATTCGTAAATAAGAAGACACGGTAATGGTAGAATTCCTAGATTAATGAAGAGAGGCTTACATGAATCACGTGGGTGGGATTTATTCGTACAATTTGTTTTGTAATCTAAAAGTCTGGGAGCTATAAGATGTATTTCCCCAGAATATTATGCCATATCTCAGGCGGAATGAACATTCCGAATTATACACAACGAGCAGTATGAAGGCTGACTGAATTTGCAAGAATTCTGAACGCGTAGCATAATGAACTTAATTTTGTGTTCAATTCATTTAAATGGACGTTCCATTTAAAGTTTGACTGAATTGAGAGACCTAAAAATTTTGTTGCCTTAACATCAGTCAATGGTACACTGTTCATTTTCAATGGGGCACAGAATTGTTTATTTGAAATGGAAAACTGCATTAAAACCGTTTTCTTTTCGTTTACTATTAATTTGTTATTTCGGAACCAATTTGAAACATCTGATATTGTACTATTTACTGTTTCTTTATTGCAAAGGATGTTCGTATCATCCGCAAAGAGAACCGTTCTTCCGTTTCGAATCGTCGAGGGCATATCGTTTACGTAAAGTAGGAACAGAATAGGGCCTAAAATCGATCCTTGAGGAACTCCACATGCAACGGGCAAAGAGTCGGAAAGGTGCGTACGTAATGTTCCATCATTCCAGTAAGGTATTTCAACTCTCTGAGATCGTTGTTTAAGGTACGAACATAACCGATCTAGAGCAATACCACGAATTCCATATGAAGGTAATTTGGAAAGTAAAATGTCATGATCAATGACGTCAAAAGCTTTTGAGTAAAAATAATCCAATAGGTGCCTCGTTTTGATCCAATGATGAGGCGACATCTTTAAGAAAAGAAAATATGGCTGTTTCCGTTGATTTTGATTTTCTAAATCCATGTTGGCAATCTGAAAGCGCGTCGTGTTTAGTGAGAAAGGTTTCCATTCGTATGTAAAAAAGTCTCTCTAATATTTTTGAAAAGCGGCTTAATTTTAGCTGTTTTGAAAATATCTGGAAACGTTCCCAGTGCATAAAGATGCATTAAATATGTGAGTCAACGGGTGTATAATGGCATACGCACAAGTCTTTAACAAAGAATCCGAGAATTCATCTAAACCGGACGAATATTTATTTTTTAGTTTACCGATTATTTTGAGAATTTCATAGGAAGAAGTTTCGGAAACGAACATTGTGTCTAAAATTTTGGGTGAACTGTCTGTTTTTGAATTTTGTGCCTGAAGACCCTTAGTGAGATCGGCAGCAATTCTCGAAAAGTATTGGTTAAAGAGACTAGCCACTGTTGCCGGATCGTTCACATTTATATCGTTATATTTTAAAACAACATTCTCTACGGTTTTCTAGTTGATTTGGTAGTATTTTTTATTATATTCCACATTGCTTTTGTTTTATTATTTGAGTTCAAAATATCCTGATCGTTTTTCATGATTTTAGCCTGCCTTATGACTTTTCGTAACAATGTTTTGTATTTTTAAAGTAGATAAGAATTTGTTTTTTTTCTTTATTTTAAGAGAACATTCTCTCTGACGTTTAGAAATGAAAGAAAGAATTCGCTTGTTTTTACAAGATGTCCTAATCCTTGTGTTATCCAAGAATTGCTTTTCCGTGAAATATTTAAGTTTCGTTTTTGAAGAGGAAAGCAAGTGTTAAAATGAAATGAAAGAGTTGAAAAAAAAAGAATTATATTTGTCGTTTGTATCAGCAGTATTATAAACCGTTTCCCATGACTCCTGCATCAAGTAATCAATGAATAATTTAATTTTACTTTTAGTAAACAATCTAGTCATACGTGTATTATTTATTGTGTCAGTGATCGCATTTCTTATAATGGTAAGAATTTGTGCATCGTGGTCACTGTATCCTAAATCTTTTGTTTCAACTTCGTATCAAGTAGTAGTTTTGTTAATTATAATTTGATCAATTGCCTTCATCGAATGTTGTGAGATACGTGTAGGTACATTAATTGTAATGTCTAAATTGAAGGAATTAATTAAATTGAGAAACTTTTCTTTCTTGCAAGATTCGACCAGAAAATCAATGTTAAAATCTCCGCATACAACAATGGATTCAAAAGAGCGATTGCTGACTTTGTTATCTCCAGGTTTTCTAAGAACGAAATGTAATCTGCAGTTCTCTTTGTTGGAGGTCTGTAAATGCAAAGTATTATCACTTTTAGTGAAGTAAGATGTACAACAGTGTATGCCTATGTCTAACAGGTCAGGTTCCTAGAGTGATCAAATGGGTAGTAGGTTGGTTCATTAGGGGTTCTGAAACTTAGTTTGTTGTTGTTTATTAACTGTAGTAGTGTCCCTGCTGAGTTATTGTTTTACATCCCCACTCTATATGTTTTGCATTAAGATCACCTAGGACTATTGTTGGGGTGTGTTGATCAATAATACCAATGATATTGGTATGATGAATTTTCACATTCGGGGGCTTATATGCTACAGGATACTGGATATACGACCACTGGATTCCAACTACTTTAAAAAATCAATTGAAATTGTTTCCTGTGCAAACAAATTTTCTTCTTCCCTCCAAAATTGCAATGCAAATATCTCTGCCACGTGAAACGTGCTGGTAATAGACAACCATTTTATAAGTAGGTGGTTCCTAACTCCATCTCACCACCCCACTGTTTCTCCCCTGGTTATTGGCTGTGCCTGCCCAGTCTCTCCTTCCCTCCGGTGCTGCCCGCTCCCATTGTCGCCGCCGCGCCGCCCGGAGGGCGGACGCCTGGGAGGCTGGAACGCCATTGCATAAATCCCCCTTTTCATTTGCTCTCCACGGCCGCACATTATTAGGTCGTAAATTGCTCCTTTACTTTTTCCCCCGCGTGGCTCTGAAAAACACTGCGCGCAAATGCAAATTGTTTGGTAGGAAATTTATTTTTCTACTTTCCGTTGTGACAGGGGATGCAGAAATGGGAATGCAGTGAAAGGCGAACCTGCACGATTTGAAATGAACTCGGAATCATGATTTACTTACTCTTGAATCAAGTATCAAATGAACATGATGAAAAACGACAAGCGAAATGACAAGTTGAGACATTTGGTAACATTAATTTTTTTTATGTTAGCTGGATTCTAAAACAATCGTATTTATCCGAGTTACATTAAGCATAGTATTATGACAATGGAAATTGGCAGAGTGAATCACACTGTTGACGAGACATCGAGAACGGTAATGAAAAAAGTAAATAATACTAACAATGATGACAATTTGACACAAATAAGAGCCGAGCAATGCAAATACGAGTGCTATTTATGATATTATTGCACTAATAGAACTTTCTCAACAAAAATTCAGATAATTCAGAGATAATACTACTTTTTATGAAATTCACGAGAATATTTCGTAACTCTCAATCCTCGTGGTCTCTTAGTTCAGATTTAAAGAAGTCGGAAGTAATGTAAGAAGAAGACGATCAGTGTCGTCAATTCCTCAGTCAGAACACGAGCGAGAAACGAAACGCACACACGAAATGTTTCGACCAAAGCAAAACATTTCTAACACAAACCGATTTCTTACTCATCTCATGTGTTTCTGAGGGAAACCAGGAAATTCCATCGTATTTCAAAGTGTTAGAGCAAGAACCTTGCCGACTGCCCAATTTTACACCCAGTAACGTGCATTAAATGTATGTGAAGGGTTCATAAAAAATGTTCATTTCAATCCAGACTCAAGTAAATTTATGGTTTCATTTCAAATAGTTCACCTGGAAAACTTGTAAGATTTTCTAAACTTCTCAATTTTCAAAATATTAGGTATGTCGGGGCTATGCCTTCACTATAGTTACGTCGTCATCCCATCATACTTCCAGAACCACATAGTGTAAACTCGTCATTGACATTGTGACATTTTCATGGTCACATAAGTCATGAACAGGGGGCAAAAAAAATATGTCATTCGTTAGGCAGTTTTTCTTTACGTTCCAATAACGACCCCAAAATATGTTAGATGTAAGCGTCATGACTTTGCGTGATGGCGTAATATTGTTCGGCGCAATATTGCGCGAATAGAAGCGACAAAATTATTGAATTATAAAATTTATATAATGCTTATCTAGATAGAGGGGATAATTTAATTCAAATTTGCATACCAATGTTTTAAATATTAAATTATTGATGGACGGATCCTGAATTTCGATTATGTGGTTTCAGTTCACATCTTAATGAACCTTTTGGCACGTCAAGGTTGCACAAGATTGCATTAGAATACTTGTTTTTTTATGAATCACCGTTTCTGAGACCGTGGTTTAGTCTTAAATTATTGTTCACCATAATAATGTCATAGACATATCAATTTAATTCAAAGTTTTAATAATGAATATAAATAATCAGAACTCTACAACGCAAATGTTTCAATTTTCCAAAATCAAATTTTCTTTAAAAGAAAGTACAGTAATTTGTATAAATTTGAACTCCGAATAAGCAAAATTAAACTTCATTTTCTAAATTAATCCAGACTAAAATCCATATATTTTAAATATTATATAATTATTATAATATCATTTTATTTAATTTATTTTCGATCGAATTTACAATTACGCGCATGTTCTGATGTTGTTCTCAGAAAACAGACCTTCTGTCTTTTCAAAAAAAGCTTTAAATATGGTTGGCAGATCGCCACTCTAAAGGTCTCTATTGTTCTATTTCGTTAATGACGAAGTGTTTTGTTTTTATCTATCAAGGTGAAATTTACTTTACTAGAAGAATAATTAATTTAAAAGACAGAAGAATAATTAATTTTGCCTCTTGCAGTTATTACTTATAATGGGAAAATGTTCTGTACTAGGATTTGTGATTTACAAATATTTTATAAAGTAGCTTCCCAACTTACCTGCTCCTCTTCTACCTTGGTTCTCACTGGGTCTTTTCCATCTCCAACTTCATAATTTCACAGATATTCATCATCTCTACCACGTTCGTCAGTTTCTTATTCAAATTCATTATTGTTTGCAACAACCAAATCAATCTTTCTTTTTTCTGTTGTTATATCAGTTCCTTGTGAATGTTTCACATGAAAAAAAAAACAGGACCAACGATAAAATGAGTGACAAACTACCTTATAATTCCACATTCAACCATCAGATGGTAGCAAATCATGTCTCATGAGAGATCTCTAATGATATACAACTGATCTAAGGCAGTATCTCGAATTTCAGTGAAATAACTTGAGACTGTTTTTGACACAATATCTTACTTGTGTACAATGGGTCTGAAAAGGGATAAACACTGAGCCAAATAATGTAGGAGACTGAAGAGTTCTTTCAGACTTGACGTACACGTCATGTTGCATTTTTTCTGGACAACGTTTCGATGTTGGCACGAAGCTACAGGGGCTGAATCGCCCTTTTTTATTTCCCCAGCTGGCGGACAGAGGGCGTTCGCACACGGGCATTCTACCTCCTGTTCACAGAGTAGAAGGCTGCTCCAGCCGCCCAAAAGGTAAATTAAAGATCTTTGGAGTATGATGGATGATGATATAGCAGCATTACCGACAGAAAACGAGTCTTTTTGAGTAAAAACATTTTTTATAAGCATTCGATTGTTAGCCTATATCAAGGAAAGATGTAGGCAAAAAACATAAATGCTACAAAAAATTGATTTACGTACAACCTTACTTTACAAAATTAAAATTTGAATTTTTATGAAATCTAGATAAGAAGCATAAATACAATTTTTCAGTGGCAAAAAAATTTTATTTTAATTTAATACTCCTTTCAGAAATTTAATATCGAAAAATAATTTTTCTCCTGTTAGGTGGGATGTCAATTTTATGCACAAATAAAACGTTATGCAATCGTAATGGAGGTAAAATTCCATATATACGATCATATACCTAAAGCAAAGCAAACATCAAAACGTTTGTAGATACAACTTCTACTATCCAATTTTCCAGAAAATATAACTGTTCATTCGCAGTGAAAAATGTCACTTACTTCATTATCCAATTTGTTACATTTTATCTTTCAGAAAGTTCAGATTTTATTTTAAATCGCAACATTTATTACTGCACTAAGAAAATACTGTTCTAAAATCTTTAGTGTTATATCCATCCAAAGTTGTCCAATGACAAATCCATTCATAATGTTTATAACAAAACAGAATGTCTTTCTGGTCTATTAGAATTCGACAAGATTGACATGATTGGTTACTTAAAAAGTCGAAATGCACGATGTACGTAGGCTTTCCTCGTAGGTTTTCCTTGTCAACGCCATCTGAGCCAGACCGGAAGAGGTGGCTCAGCGAATCAACTGATGTCACTGCAGTGCCTCTGACCGGGAGGTCCGAGGTTCGAGTTCCGACGGTGACAGGATTTTCGACTCTAGGTACATGCTTAGGTCGAGTTCAGTCGCTGTCTGGAGGAGATTCTAGCGGCCGGCTGCTCTGATCGGAAGTTTTCTGTGGTTTCTCCTATCAATGACAGGCGAATGCCGGAGCAATATCCCAGCAAACGGGCCACGAACCGCGCGCGATCTTTCTTTCCTCTTCCTTGTCATATCCTCATCCCTTTCAAACATCTACACTAACACGCACAACACTATCACACGTGCCGGGAGACCGGTCGGGGGCTTAGAGCTTGTCCCAGCTGGGCGTGCCTCGCTGGTGGGAGATACCTGGTTGAGGAAATCCCTGCTAGTCGACGTATAAGTGCGAAGGAAGGAAGGAAGTGAAAAGGATGCGAAGGATGATTTATTTTAAAATTTTAAGTGTTTCGGGTCTTTACCTTGACACTCTCTTTGCTGATAAAATATCTCTTTGTAACAAATATATTGAAGAGAGGAGAAGTAACGATAAAAGCCTGCCCCATCACAACTACTACGATTTCGTTTCAGTGAAACTTGAGGTTCGAAAACAGTCCGATAATTAGTGAAATCCGAAAAACGTGCACTTCATGTCCCAAATCCCCTTACGTGAGTAAACAGTATTTCATATATTGGACAAGGGCGAATAATTCAATTCAGTGAGAGGGTGAGAGAGTTTTACATGATTCAATGATGATAATAATAAAAGTGTGTTCGATAAAAATGTCAATGTTTATTGAATTCCTAACGTGAATGAAACAACAACTAATGAAAATGTATTCCAGAGTCGAGAAGTTTGAAAACAGTTCCTCTCAGTCTTCTTGGAACCATTCAGTTTCCTCGCCCATGAATCAGCGAGGGCCCGCGGGCTGGCTGACGGAGCGCAGGGCTCGGCGTCCAGCGCAGGCAGCATCCGGGCGCAGCGGATGAGCTCTCGCCCGCGGCGCAGCGCAGCCAACTGCTCCGGGCGGCCGCACCGAGGCCTCCAGCCGGAAGGGGACCGTTAACCGAGAGCGAAAACGAGATACATGAACATCGCAAAGAGATTTTCCGAGAGGGGATCCGCGAAAATTAAAAAAAATATTTTTTTCTCTTTAAAATTACTTTCCTAACTAGTAGAGATACACAATGGAACAGACTGTCTCGTACCCGTTAGTTTTCTAAGCTCTTCAGTCTTAGACCATCTTTTCGGTGTTACCCCACCATCGGCGCCTAAAATACACACGCTTTTACATTTTCTCAATTTGCCAGTAAAATTCAAATATGACCTTAAGAATGTTATAGAAGAGTAAAACGTGACCCAGTAAGCAAGTTTTTATTGAAAAATGTTGGTCCATTCTTGAGAAAATGTCCTTCGAGCGTTTCTGAAAATGAACAATTTTGTGCTCAATTTCACAAAGAAAGGGTTTCTGAGAATGCTATAACGTATAAGAAATGCCCACAATTTAAATATTAACATGAGAGCTACATAAAAATTATATTCATGTATTTTTTATAAATCAAAAGAATACATCTATGTGGCATTTATGTCCTGTTATTCAGCGCATTAATTTACCTCATTTAATTTACCTAATTTACCTCATATAAGGTTAGTAGTTTGTAGTCTGTGATAGGATTACAGTAACAGTAACAGCCTGAAAAAGGAAAAGACTTCTGATGTGAAAAATAATCTAAAAGCTTCAAGTGTAGAAGTGTGTAAACTATTCTCAAAGGTTTAATGAAAACCTCCAACTCCTAGGATCAGAAGTGGCTGATCTCTGCAGCTGTGTCTGAATCTTCAAACCTTTGCCGGCAGGGGATTGAACGGGCTACAATAGTAATACAAATACAAAAATACAAATAATAATAATAATAATAATAATAATAATAATAATAATAATAATAATTCATTGCATTTAGCACTATCCGTACAACAAATTTAAAGAAAAAATTGGATCCGTTTCTTAGAAAATATTGTTTTTGAAATTACCAGTATTTCATGCAACATTATACAAAATTTAGTATTTTGAAAACAAAATTGTGTATCACCTCATTTAAAGAACTAATTTTGAAAAACAAATTTCATTCATAAGAAAAATATCTGTTTTAAAAAATTTAGTTGTAGGAAGATGCCGAACAAATTTTGAACTTTTGGGACTTTTGAAAATCCCGAGAATTCAACGGAAATCGAACCTGCTCTTTTTTATACGAGTACTTTGCTCTATTTGATACAAAAAATCAAAGACAAAGTTTGGAATGTTTTTAAGAAAAATTTGAAAATGTACTTAAGGTTTCACGTAAAGTACCTCTAAAAATAAATATATCCGTTTTAAATTCAAGGGACCGATTCAGTCTGATCGATTAGGGAATCTCAATTTTAGTGAAAATACTGCTTACGTTACGTGTTAGTCGCTAGCGTAGTTCACAGAGAAATAGACACAGAAGGACAGAGGTTTTTTCATAAACTAATTTTTCAGTTGCAAGGACCGTGGATACTGACAACACAACGTGGTAGAGGAAGTAATTCGTAAAACGTGGAATAGGAACAAGAATTATTCACTTTTAAATTATTGTCCCTGATACGGAACCTGCAATAGTTCTGTAAAAAATTGCTGTTTTTCGGTACAGAATTATACAATTTTCTTTGTACTACGTCTCTAGTATGCGAGCTAGGAAAAACCAATTGGTATTATTTTTAAATCAGTTTTCAATAAATATTGAACTAAGTGTCTCAATTAAACTGAACATACCCGACGAAAATATGAAGTCGAAGCCTTTACAGCTGATTTTTTTGTTTCCGAATAAAACTCCCTTCTCCCCCCCCCCACATCTTTTAAAATAACCTTACTAGATCCGTCAGGGTAAAAGTAATACCAAATAAATTTTGAGCGTTGAGATGCAATAATAGAAGAATGTGCTCGAATATAGCAATACAATGTCCATTTTCGTGCATGTTAACATGTCCACACGCAGAATATTTTTTTCAGAATGAGACAATTGTTTTGTCCTTATACGGTACCTGCTAGAACTACAATATTTTGTTTACTCATTTATTTATTTCGAACACAAGATAGCCTAATGTGAATATAATGAATATTTCTCAGATTAATAAACATTTTTTTGAAAAATATATTATTCTGTTTACTAGAAAAATATATGCATAGGTTTTAATTTCATACTTATATAGAATTACATTTTTGCGAAAACCGATTGTTTACACAATCAAATTACTCAGTGATTTACGAGATTAATATTAGATTGTTTTCAATTGCAAGGACTTTTAAAAAAGTTCTTATGACGTAGGCCTTCAGATTCACCGCAGGCCAACGTATTTGTGCAATCATGTCAATTAAAAAAGTTATTATCTAAAATTATTTGTAATTGCACATGACGTTTTAAATTGATTTCGGATTGAAATTCAAAAAATTCTATTATTATTATTTTGTTTATTTAAAGTCGCTTTTTAAGTACAAAGATCATCAGCGACCACGATTAAATATACCTGTACATAAGTGTATTAAGTATCACACATTAAGTATCCACAAGTCAAGTATATTAAATATCAATCGAAATGACAATTTATAACATTAGGACACATATTTTTCCTCATATTTGCATTACATCAAATTACTAATCAAAATAATTAACATCAAATTTTTTTTATCTGTTCTTACTTAAGTTAACAATTTCTACCAACCTCAGTACTTTTCTAGTTTCTTTCCTTAGCTCTACCGGGGCATTCTAAGATAATGTGCTGTGTAGGTATTACTGCACCACATTTAGGGCATGGTTCTGGGTCAGAGTTTTTCAATATATGACAATATTTCAGATTAAAATGACCAATCCGTAGTCCAGTGATAATGACTTGCTCTCTTCTTTTAAGGCAGATTTTCGGCAGGGCTGGTTTCAGTATGGAGTTCCTAACCAGATGTAGTTTTGATTATTGTAATTTCCATTGTGAGTCCCAATATTTGAAGCAGGATGTCTTGAATAGCTTTTTGATGTCTTTTGTAGTGTCACGAATTTGAGAATCCAAACTTACAAATGATGTTGCCATTTTTGCATATTTATCAGCTTTCTCATTGCCAGCGATTGTCCTATGGGATGGGATCCAAACAAATTCTATTTTTATCCCTTTTTCACCATGAATAGATATAAATTCTTGGATTTTTTGTATGATGGGATGCCAGTATTTCCATTTTTATGGCTTTAAGGGTTGGCAGTCAGTAAATCTTGCAATGGGCGAGTAATTTGTTTGTTTGAGGCTGAATTCGATGGCTTTAAGGACTGCCCATGATTCGCATGAACAGATGGAAAAGTAATCTCGGAGGCGTCGTGATTCGACTATATTGGTAGACTGAACGTAAAATGCACAACCAGCTTTTCCATCACATTTAGAACCATCTGTATATATTTGGTAATATTTGGCATAATCTTGTTCATAAATTTTGGAAATTAGCTTTGGGGCCTGAAGTAAGGTGAAGGCTTTTTTCTAAGATTAAATTTATTTCAACATAATGATCTCGCCAGGGTGGGACAAATTCTTATTATACCAACTAAAAAGAAATAGCAAAGAGGATTAGAAAATACGGTGTAAACTCTTTATTACGAAACTCGAGGCAAGTTCGTTCTTTCTTTGGAAAGTTTTCGTTGTACGGAGAGACTCAATCAATTTATGGGATATGAAGTCAACCAACCAAACCCAAGCTGATCCGGTGGCCGCGATCGCTCAGGCCGTAGTGCAGTAATGTAGCAATCGCGGACCGAAGGATCGCGGGTTCTCGAGTCCCGCCTCGGGCATAGTTGTATTTGTGTTCGTCTTTTCACCCCTTATCATCACCATATCATTTCATCTTCACAGTTACCATAACATTAACTCCAATAGTGGTCGCTAATGACCTAGATGCGACCTGAAATAAAAAAAAATTAAAAACCCAAGAAATGTCTTCACTGCAGAGAAATTCTCTTTACATGTACGTTATTTATATAGAATTTACAATATACCGATTTGGACATCTTTGACCTCCAAATTTGGGGCCACTTGGGTAATAGCTTATTATTCGATAAAATAGAAGAAATTCAGCCTGAAAATTCAAACTTACTAGGAAATCATTTTTTTTATATAGGATGAGTGTAGATATGTGCTAACTTTACGAGTACATTTCAAATTTTTAAAAAATTGAAAGTCAGCAAATGAAACATAATATTTTTTCTGCACACTTGATTTTTTTTCATTCGCCTATGCCGCCAACAACTGTAGACTTTCATCTTTGGACGGATGAATGCCGTTGAATGGCGGTGAAATTTTTTCACTGGCAATAATATTTTTTCTGGCATAAATTTCTTAACGAAGAGGCAGAAGGCACAGAGCATTCAACTGACCTTTTTCACTTCAGGTTGAAGAGATTCTTGAAGCTTTCTTAACATAATAGGAATGCGATATAGATAACGATGATTCCGAAAATAGAGATATTTTAACATCGGTGTTCAATGTTTGAATAAAAAATACCATAATATGAAAAACAATTATTTTCAAAAGTCAATGAATTCAACATCCTTTCAGATCAATGTGACTAAAGGTGAAAAATATGTTCGACGCGATTACGCCCATAAACGTACTATATTTTTTGTATTATCCAATCAGATATTTTATTGTTATCAGTTGTGATAAATGTTTGACTGTCGACTGAGAACTATCAATATGATAGTAAATACTGTCATGGTCACATCACCTATCCTCCTAAGAAATTTTAATACGTTTTAAAAACACTGACGGATTTTGATCGATGTTTGGTTGGCGATATCGCATCTCTGAGAGATACCATGAGAAATTTGAATGTAGACGTCCCATAAGGCAACCCTTTCGACTCATGCGTGCGGCAAATTGCCTACCCCTGGGGGGGGGTCAAGTATCTGTCTTTCGAAAATTTGTTGCTTCATATTGTCCCGTAACTAAAAAGGCCCACGGAGTCTTCTCAAACGTGTACGGTGGGATTCTTCTCTTACGTTTTAGGGTCTAATGAGCGCTTTTAAATTTTTTACTAAAAATGTTGTGTAACGCCCTGCTTCGCTCATGTATTTCAGTGTACTTTACACCAAGTACATTTTACGAGAAGCAGGTAATCATCCATTGAAATCCCATACTTCTTTGATATTTCTATTCGTAAAAGTCGAACGGAAAGTCAAAAGATATCCAATTCTTTTGCTTTTGCCATGGCGCATCCTTGAGTGAGAGCACCAATACTTTGCATAGAATATAAACCTGCAAGGTTGCGATCGGCGTAGTTCAGGGTTGTTCCAGGCCTCTACATCACTGAACCCAGCATTCGCTAGTACACACTAATAAAATTAATGAAGGCAAAAAAAGGCATCTTCGACACGCTCTTTTCTTGTTTTTCAGGTTGTACAGGAAAGTGTCGTGTTAATACCAAATCTCCAAGTGACATCAACACATCGCTCCTTTTATCTCTTTAACACAAAAAAACTCGTCGGCTAGTAACAACATACTATAATTTTCTGGAATAATTTGAAGACGTCCAAAATAAATAAAATACATTAAGTACATAGTTTCAAGAGAAGTTAAACATGGTAATAAGTGGAGTTAGAATCAAGTGAAGGGCTATCTTAGCAGACGCGGTTGAGCACGCACAGATAAAGTCAAGGTATACGATCCGGTTATTCTTGTTAAAACTGGTTATTCGCAAAAAACGATAAAAATTTCAGTGACGAAAATCTTGTGAAAAATATTGTATTATAACCAGACCTAAGAAACCCCCAATACTGAATAATTCTTGCAAACTCGACCGGCTGTGATCTCTTAAAAGTAAATTAATTAAGCTCCACAAGAGGTAGCCAAAGAGAAGGATTTGCAAACTGATATTTTCTTAGAAAAAAAAAAGTGTACATTCTTAATGTAAGCGCTTCCAGTAACCGTAAGACCGTAAGAGAGAATTCTCGCCAATAAACATAGAAATAGCAACTGAATGTCGTATAAATGGTATATTGAAGTGAAAGACAAATTTTCGTAAATGTCACCTACAATTTGACAATAATGATGATTCGATTACTTACCTTGTATTAATCGATCTTGATTTTCATTCAAGGCTCGTAAAATTTGCTTACTTCTGAAGTATCAGAATTCTAAGAGTAAATCTATTCGGAGCTAACGGGCGCTAGAAATGGAAATATCGTGGTGATGTACGATGTATCATATACTCAAGAACCCTTTTCTGTGATAAATGAACAATATGTGGTATAGCCGGGAAGTCTCTCATTTATTGATTCAAATATGAGCAATGTCTCTTTTGGTCTCTGTCAAAGAAGTGAAACAACTTTCAGAAAAACAGTGAAAGAAAACATTTATAATTTAATTTACATGTGAATCCGAATAAATGTTACAAATTTCTAGGGTATTTAAGAGGGAGGTCAGAAGATTATCCGTTTTCATAAAAAATGATTAAAAATGTTTTATAACTAAGTTACATATGTGACATTTGCCCCGAATTGGAAGACAGCCCATCGTGTACTGGTTTTGGTGGTCACTCAGTTATGTGGTGATTTTGAGTACTTGCTAATCACCAGTGCACGATGAGTTGCCTACACGTTAAAAGTAAATGCCATATGTAACTTCGTTTTAACTGCCTGAAAATCGTTTGTAAAAAAAAAAACAACATACAAAGAAGCAAATATTGGTTAAACTGGAAACGGATTGATCGATGCTAAAGCCTCACTTTCTTCCGAGTGAAGGTAGGCATTAGTAAAAGCATACGCAGGATGTTGATTGGTTTCAGAGCTCGCATATCTTTGGGAGTCTACAAATTCTACGCTCACGTAGAGATACCTTCCTGTGTAGAGGTCATGACGAGAAGACCTGCTTCTCAGCCGGCGACCGCCTGCAACTCCCAAGGCCCCGGGTCGGGCCGGCGGTGGCGCCGGCGGCGGCGGCAGACGGCTCGGCCCGCCGCGCCGACCTCCGCCCCCGCCCTGACGTACGGCCGCGCGGCGCCCCCGCCCGCCTGGCCCCCGCGCGGACATGCAACGCTCCGAACTCCTCCGCGAGCTGCATGGGCCCTCTACACCTCTGCACACCTAGTGCACTCCCATCGCTGCTGCGGCAGACAGATGGACCGAGTGTGGCGGTCCGTCCTGGGTGACACATTCCTAGGGGCGGGTTAATATACACCCTTAATGTTCTTCACTTTAACATTGGGTTACACGCTATCTCTGTAGTGTTTTTCCTTCCATACGCCGTTTTCGTCACTTGAACCGAAAAGGAATGTGCAAAAGATTGACAACGCGTCCACGAGGACGGTCTCCGTTTCAAGCTAGAAAACCAACACATTTTTTATTCACATTGAAAATACTTTCAAATTAATCATTTCAAGAGTTCTTCATATTTACTTTTCCCCAGTTCATTCAGTTTATTGTTGTTTTTCCTTCCGGTTACATGAAAACGTTCAAAGAAGTTTCCACAAAGAACTTGTAAAATGTTGTTAAAGACGTTCTTAATTTCTTTATATTATATTGAAATACAAATAAGTTTCATGTTCACGGCCTTCCTAATCCTTAGCTCTTGAAATCGGAATCCTTACGGGCAAAGATGGTAAAAATAGAAAATTGAAAACACGCATTTATAATATGAAAGTTTTAATTATATTCCAGGACGTCACACAAAATTGATTTAATTAATAACTGTTCACATAATCCTTGCATGTCCGCCGTACAGGACGGCCTCAGAACTTCCTTTAACGAAACGTGCTCTAGCAGTGCACAGGGTAATGCACATTCCATGCAAATTACCGATAGGACAAATGGCTGCGCGGACACTACGTAAAAAGGTGTTAAAAAGTAAGCGGTTCTCCACTACTACGACTACTACTACTCGGAGCGGAGTGCGTGAATTATCCCGCAGTATCGTTATAAAGTAATACGACATTCATCTGCAATGCAAATGATGGCGACCGGACAGCATAAAACAGAGATGTCTTTTATGGCGATTCCTTCCTGTGCGCGGTCGTGTTACTGCGGCCTCCTGCGCCGTCGCGCGAACCGTGTTCGGAATAAAACACCGGCGCAGCGGCGGGCGTTTTTGCGCGGGGCGGAATCGCCCGCGACCTCCTCTGGCCCCGCGCGCCGCGGAGGCAGTCACGGAAGGCGGCGAGAGTTCGCCCAATCTCTTCCTCGGCGACTGGAAACCCTCAACAGGTGGCCACTTATTTCCCGAGAAAAATTTCCCTGACTTTTACTGGTTTTCTAGTGATTTTCCCTCTTGAGATTTGTAATTTCATACTTCATACTAAAAGAAAATATTAATAAAAATCTACCTTGATATTAATTGGTCTGCTCTATTTCGCTGACAAAGTACAAATTATCAATATATTAACAAATAAAAATTGAGCAAAATATAATACTGCATTAATGTTTTTAAAGAACTATATCTTGTTTTATAAATTAATTTTATAAATAATATTTAAACTCGTACTTCTAATCTTGTCAAGTTTAACAATGTCTCGATCAATTTTCTTGACATAACTCCAAATTCTTCATTTTATCCACAATAATTTTGTTGCAAGAAAATTTAATGAACAATTTGCTATCTCAAATTTCACATTATCACATCGGTAGGATGTAACTAGTTTATGAATATAGGATTAACTGGGATAGTAATACTTCAAACTAACTTTCACGAAACAGGCTGGCTAAAGTATGCACTGTGGGTTTCTTCCTTATGAAATTTACAGAACAAGGAGGCAAAGCAAGACGAAGCAATTTTCTTTCAGAAACTAAGCAAGTGTTCGTCCAGAGATCGCCAAACCGTCGATCGCGCGCTACTAGTAACTTGCGTGGAAATTGTCGGTAGTTCGCAGTGTTCGCTCAGTTAGGCAAACATGGGAGTTGCTCCACTAAGCACAGAAAGATGATTCACGAAAACAGCTGCTTGCATACAAGTTATTTTTCTTTGTTTCTTTTGGTTACTCACAGTAAGATTAAAAAGTGTACGGTTGCTCAGAAGCTTCATAAGTTTGGCGACCAGTTCCAGAACGTCTATGGCTGTGTGTGGTCAGTGTAGATTTTTGCAACTGTAATGTCGGCCTTGGGATATTCTGGAGAAATGGCATTTCTGTTCTTATACTTCTTAACCCCATGAACATCTCCTAGCATTCCAGAGTAAATGAATAAAAATTCAGGGGGAAAATCATACCCAAAAGAATCAGACTTGCAGGTTGGGTACACAGCAATGTGGGTGGAATATAAATTCCTTCTTTATTTGTAATTAACTTTGGAAATAAGGAACTATGTTCAATACATCAATATTCATTTTTCTTACAGATGTAGAGTGAATTGTGGGGGAATGAATGGAAAGAAGAAATACATCACTGGGGAAAAGGAAAAATAACCAAATCATTTGGTCATATTAAGACTCCATTTTTATTGAACATAATGTCAATGATATTCAGTTTTCAAGGAACTTTGCATATATAATAACAACATCCACTAAAATTGTTGCTACATATTCTTGGTTCATGATAGTGAAACTCATTCATTAAATACAGCTTGGTCTCCTAATAAACTTACAATAGCAATAACTCGTGATCCTGTCACCATGTTGGCCAGGAATGCACAAATCAGCAACAGGCCAGCAAGATGCTCCCTACACTCTGTGGACACACACCTACAGACTAAATATAAACAGTGCCAGATATGCAATAAAAAGATGATTTTAAAAATATATGTCAATGAATTTTAAGGAAAACGATGCTAGGTGCAGTAAGAGACCATGTAAAAATCTACCAGGAATTTCCTAATTGGAACATTCCTAGGAGTTTAAACAATGGCAAAATGGATAGCGCAACAACTAACACTATAAAGTATACAAAGAAACTCAAATATTCAGTAGACACTAAGATTACTTTACACTGCCTGCTAAGTGAACTGAATCTTTAAAAATCATTTTCTCAATTAAAAAAAATTCATTAGCACTTCCTGAGTTAAATTTGCATTAACAACAAGAATCACTTATAACACAATTGGTCTCATACATAGACCACTTTGTACAAATAATGAAACTTAATTTTGGGTTTGTTAATAAGTACTTACATGGCCACTAGACCAGCTGAATTAGAAACTTTCATAACAACTCAGAAATCTTAAATCAATAATACTCTTAAAGTAACGGAGCAACTCCAAAAATATATTAACTGCCTTTCATGATTAAATCAAGGGGCAAGGTAGCTGAATTCCATTAATATAGAAAGACAATTATCAACAAACTTACATTAAATAAGTACATATACGAACTAGGGCATGCAATATGATACTAGTTACAAAATGATGGAGAAGTTGACTGCATTCAAATTGCAAAGAAACATATCAGGTTTTGATTTTTATCATAAAAGTGCAGCTTAGAGTGGCATAAGTTCGTTGTTATTAAAAAAAATTCAAACGTGGACACACACACTTGTGGCTATGTACATTTTTATTTTTCTGACCTGGTGGGAATGTAATACATCTAGTTTTCTCTCACAACCAAACAGAAAACAGAAGGCAAGTTACTCTGGGTCACACAATCACACAGGCAAGAAAGAACAAACCCTACTCATGGAGAGGTAATATTATATAATTCATAATATTAATATATAATAAACAATGATTAATAATTATAAGCATGAAAAATAGTTACAATTTTTAGCTAGTTAATTATCTGTGGTTATTAAATGTACAAATTTTCCTTACAAAAGTTGCAGTCAGTAAATCTGTTAAAACCTGATTCCCTTCTTCCCCTTCAAGACACTACAGAACCGCTAAAATGAGTGTGATAGGTCTATTTTGGTGAACATATCGAGACACACCGTTAGATGCTGCTGGGCGTCTGAGCTGGGCAGACACAGTCAGTCAGTCAGTACCTGGCAGGTGGTTCCAACCACCACACGAAGTCATCTCCTTTTGGTGAATAGGATCAGAATTGGGCTTCAAGTTTTGTCATGTGTGGATTATTTTTCAGAAGTAGAGAGTGGATTGCTGCAAGTGCTGTGGTCTGGAAGGTGCCTGGAGATGAGAAAGATTCCTCTCTAATCCCTGCCGAAACAAAATGGTCTTCCCAAAACTGTTTGTATTATTATTATTATTAATAATCATGATTATTTACCCATTTAGTAGGTTAAACTTAACCAGGTTTGAGGAACTTCTTAGGACAGTTTTTACCTCTCTCACACAAGAACTACACAAAATTTACGGACATCACAATACAAAGCACAAACAAACACGAAAATCACTGTACAAAGACAAAAAGTTAACACCAGCAAGGACAGAATCCATAATACCACTTAATTGAAAGGTGGTGTAAAAGTCAAAATCAACACTTCATATAATCACAAAAATCTCTTCCTCTGCATGTGATATATTATAATGGATTTGGCTTCAACAATAAAATATATCTGTTCCAGAGCAACGATTTCTTTGCCTTCCACATAGAAGAGCATGAGGCACAGATACTTCACATCATTACCATATGTGAAATGCCATGAAGGGTTGGGGGCTAGCTGCCTACCTCTGAGGTGATGGCCCACCCAGCCACAGCATTGTCTGTCTTGTCTTGCTGTTGTGCAACAGCTGTCAAGCAGGGTGGGGGTTCAGCCCAGGCCCGCCCACTGCAACAAGTCGGGCACTTCGCGGACAGGAATGTCCCTGGCCAGGGCCTTCACCTTCAAGTTCCGGTCCTCAGTCAACAACACCACCTCACGATACAGTTTGCGTGGCTCTCCTAAAAGGAAGAAGATTCATTCTCACAATTCTTAGCTCAGTTCTTCAAAATATGTTAAGATGATTTAGCAATGTCAAGATATCTAAGTGCAACTACAAAGGAATCTTTACTGAGTCATTAAACTGTAGCTGCTGCTTAACCTTGCTTTTTATGTTTATAAATTCCTCATCATTTATAAACATATTGCAGATATTCTTGTTTAGAAGTGATATAGAAGGCTAGTAAATTATCTTTCTGAATTATCTTAACTGAGAAAAATATCTGAAATGTCTGAACTTACCAGGCTTATTTTGGTCCTTGTCTGCAGTTTGGCAGAGGCTAACACTAGTGGCTAATATTCTGTCATCATTACGTTCATCCTGAAAACAAAGTGATGTATCAATACTTTACACTTATCATAAAAGGTGATAGCAGGGGCTACAAAAGAAATACATTACCTCACAGAAGCTTTCATTTACATCTTCAAAGCATGGAGAGGAATGAGGAACAGGGAGATGGAGTCAAACACTGATGAGCTAAGGAATGAAGGTAGGATTGCATTTAATATCCGCTTGATTGATAACATATCAACTTGAGAAAACTCCACGGCAACATACACTATTCTCCTCAATGTGATGAAAGCTTAGAAAACATTTTAATTAATTCATAAATTAATAAGTACTGAATAGGAACTATATGTTTAAGGTAGATTTGTACCCATTCCAAACCACAAATATATTTTACTAAGACAACAAATGAAATGTAACGAACTACAATGTTAATTTATAACCAAAAAACATAACAGACAATGTACAGAAGAAACAGCATAGGCAAGAGCATTGCATTATCAACAGCGCTAAGAAAGGAAATATTGTTCTTAGAAAATAAGAAAAATGTGTCACGAGTGGGTAAGAAAGTGAATACAGATCACTCAAGGATCTGGGAAGATGAAGATAAACTCAAAATAGTTAGAAATTTTTCATTTGTCTGCACCCATTTGATGTCTCTTAAAGTCAAGGATTCTCAAATTGTTTTGTATCATTGTTACAAGACATAGTGATGAAAGATGGCTAAAAATTATTTTAATTCACTCAAAATAAGCCTAACCAGTTTTGCATTTTGGAAGATTTCTCTTATTAATGAAATGTTCTCATAATTATTTTTTGTAACACAACTTTTTTGAGCGGACTAACTTCTCTGAAAAATGTTTTCGACTTCTTGGATGTCACAAATCTCGGTCACTCCTTCAGAGGTTCTGATTCATGATATATCTCATTATACACTGCACCATTCTTTTGGTGATTGACAAGTTGGGTCTTGGCAAAGACAGCGTTGCCATGGTTTACTGCCCTTGCCACATGCGTGTTGCATTATCTTTCAAGGTCAATCTACAGGAATACTAAATTTCAGTTCTATAGTTTTGATATTTTTCAGTCCTGTATCTCTATTGTCTGGATACCTTTTTAATGATGTGATATTTTGATGTTCAGTGGCATACATGCTCACCAGATATGCCAGGCTACACCTTTCGTTTATTCATTTTGAGTTGGTAGCAAGAAGAGCAGATTACATCAGTGGAAAAGCATCTGTTATTGCATATCACTAGGAAACAATTGTTAGCATTATCTTGTGGCTCTCAAATATCAAATACAAAGAAGATTGGGATTGGTACAACGTATATTTGCACTCAACGCAAGGATAACCAAAAAGACAACCTCTTTACAATATTTGGGCCACCAGTGTCTCTTGTATAATTGGAAAGAAAAGGCAACAGAAAAACACATCAAAACTGAAGGCGTGGCAGAAACGGGGGAGAGAACTGGAAATGGATTAAAATGCTTATTTAAACATCATAAAAGATTCTGGTTGAAAAAGTACAATTAGGATATAATTTTAGATTATGAACGAAAATTCGTAGACAAATAACAATGCTTCAATCGAATCTATTAGAAGAAAAATGCACTGTGGTGATCAGCATCTGCATCGGCAGTACTTGCTAGCGACCATGCATCCCTATAATATAAAACATGTTTCAGTAGTAATTCATAAGCTTATTTCGAAAGTGAGTACCTCAGTTTCTCTTTGTTTTCCAGTTTTACAAATCAATGAATTCTTAAGGTGCTTCTCCGTCACTCTCCCAAATATTCTGTTGAAAAAAAAAATATTTTCCCTACGTTAAATGGGATCCGAAAACCGTTGAATCTGATCTCAAACTAGTATATGGCTAAATTTGAAAACTTTCGCTTTCCGAAAATTTGCATATATTGGAGATACGTCACATTTGAAGTAAGCTCAACTGAAGGGCTGAGCACAATAGTGGTCTCCCCCATCCCTCCAAAAACAGAAAATGAGTTATTGACACAATTTGTTACCTTGGAAGGTGAACTATCTTTGTGCATTATTGGTTTGACTAGATTTCCACCATAAAGTTAAAAATGAATCCACTACGTTTTCTCTTCTCAACTCTTTCTAACTACATCCATGTAACATAAACTTGATTTTTCTCCGTTTTCGTAAAATGTGGCTTAGACCACTATTGCGCTAACCTCTGAAGCGCGCGTGCTCACCTGCTCCGTCTCCTCCTCCATGAAGGTGCAGGTGGGCATGACGGCGCCTCGCCGGGTGACGCAGCGCACGCCCGGGTGCTTGGCGCGCAGGAAGGCCAGCGCCACCCGCGCCGCCTCCGCCACGCGCGCCACGTGCTCGGGGTTGTTGGCGATGGCGGCGGCGGCGGCGGGGCTGAGGCCCGTGAGCGGCGGCAGGCCGCCCGTGGACGCCGCCGCGGCCGCGGCCGCCACCAGCGCCGCCGCCGTCGTGGTGGCGCCCGGCGCGGAGCTCGACGCCGCCGCGCTGCCGCCGCCCACGCACGACGCGCCCGACGGTGGAGGACACGCCCCCTCGCCGCGCCCGCCGCGCGCCAGCCCCTCCAGCTCCTTGAACACTGCGCCACACACGCCGGCTCACTGCCTCAGAAACATATCTCGATACTTCTTTATAGGCAATAATAAAAATGTTCCCAAATTGGGTAAGAAAGCTGAAATCCAAACCCAAATTGTTTTCATACATGTAGCAAGTATCTCAGTCAGGTAGGAAGCAAAGAAGTAGAAATCCGAGTTATCAATTAGGTAGAGCGCATACTGTATTCGTCTCGACTTCTATTCCCTCTTTTATTCTCATCTATAGTTGTCTCTTTTAAATTCAGTCGCAATAATTACCAACGGCATCCAACACCTAAACGATTACAATGAACAAAGCGCAGAAGAGTCTCCGAAGAAGAAAAAGAAGAAGACAGGAAGAGAAACAATTCAAGCTCCGTTTCGTTCGCGGTCACACGAGAGTGAGCGCGCGGCATCGCGGCAGGGAACAGCTCTTAGCGTCCAGGGTTCGAGCGCTGTGCCGACGGCGGCGGTCGCGGGAAACGCTCGCGAGTCCCCGGCGCCAGCAGCCTCAAGTCAACGTCCTCTCGGGCGGTGGCAGCGCGGGCGCAGGCACGGGAAGTCGGCTCACCTGCCCGCACGGACGCGCGTCGCCAGTGGCCAACAGCGATTCGCCGTGGGGAGAAAGGGAAAGAAATATTTACGTAGAGCTATTTGTACAGCTATTCGCTCTTTACTCAAACACTTTCCACAGAATAAGGGTCACAGTTAATTAATATCAACAAAATAAAAATGACATTCTGTCTTTAATATATTTAATGAATATTCAAATTCTCAAAACATTGCACATTTATTAAAATTTACAGCATTTTGTGATTTTTAAGACCGTCGTAGTGGGTATACCGTGATTAATTTCAACTTCACATTCGAGTTCGGCGATCTCCAAGTCCTTTCAATTTGGCGTGAAACGAATTAAAACAACGCGATTTCGTCCCAGCCCTTCTTCCTCTTCTGACTCACTGGACGGTGGTTGCAACCGCCGCCGCCGGCCAGTTAGCGCCGCAGATAGCTAGATGAATGGCGCCCGCAGTGACAGCAGTGCCCTCGTTGCCCCCGGGCGCCGCCAGGGAGAAGACAAGGCCGAACACTGGCTACGCCACAAGCACACATGATCCTTCACGTCCCGATAATGTATTCCAGACTGGTTGGCGCACGCGAGGAAAATCGCAGTTTCCAGCTCTAAATAAATACGTGTAGGAGCGGGTACTTGAAACAACTATTACTTGAATTACTGATAGCTTAAAACGCTAGGCGACGAAGGAATTGCAAGCTAAGAACAGATGTACGTGTGTTCTATTTGCAATTCGTGCGCATGTACCCATTTACTTGCAGCTTCTCGTAATATGCGAAAGACGTAGTTTATGTTGCCGAGTCATAAAAAACTCCGATCGTAGTAAACAAAAAGTTCCGGAGAGATTATGATGTTCATGGGCGCTAAAATGGCAATTACTCGTTCTTTATTGAACCCCTGAAATTTTAATTTCTAGGATAGTAGTAGTACTTAGTTTTGTTTCACACATATACAATTACGAAGAACAATAATAATGGGCTTATATTTCCAAATGAAGTTAAATGCGAAATGATAAAATCTGTCGTACTTAAACAGTAGTTTGTTCACAGTACGCAGAAATATTCATTGTGTAAATTTCATATTTCATAAAATACGTACAGTAATTATGATTTTACATTTCTTTCCTCGTAAATGAACATATCTATTATTAATAAGCATTTATTAACTTCCATGTAGATATATTCCGGAAATTCGTTTCTCTTAATATATGAACTAAGAATGCGGCAAACTATCCCATCAGTTTTGCAAGGCCCACACTACTCCTATGGCATATCACATTAGCAAGAACACAGCATTTCAAAATTGATCTTGCTCTGGGGGACAGAGTACCGACCTAGACTGTTAAAAATTGGCAACCTGGGAGAAATGAGTCCCAACGGACGATTTCGATGGGGTGCCGGGAGATCGTGATAGCCCGTGGGGATCTCGAACGGGCAGCGAGGGCCGCGAGCGAGGAGCGGCGAAAACCGGGCGCGCGCGCGAGGACGGGGAAGCAAAAGGGCGCGCGGGAGAGTCGTGAGCCAACAACGGCGATGGGGAGCCCGCGCGTGGCATACATTCCGCATGGCCCTGAGGTCGATTGGCCCGTTGTTGATGGGGGACGCGGTCGCTCGTCTCTGCTGGCACATTCGCCCGCTCCCGCGCTGGCGTTGGCGCATCAATCTTCGTCCGGGGACGCAGGGCTGCTGCTGCCTCCGAACCACTTACGATAATTACAGGCGTAACAAGTTTAGCAGCTTGTTCATCAGAATTAAAGGGAGGTGCGACCGTGTGGGGCGCGCGGCGCGAAGTTCCTCCGGCCGACGGCGGCTCTTCCCCCGTGCCCCACACGCCTCGTGTGTGCTGGCTGTGCCCAGGCAGACGGGGCCACCTAAGCAAGAAGCTTCACTTACCCGCGCTTCCCCAGCTCTTCAAGGAACGATTGCTTTCGTTAGAACCTCAAGTCTGCAATTTGCATTTCAAGATTGTTTCACGTTAATTGTTATTGGAAAACTTTAGCAACAGAATTCTGGCGTAACTGACTGCTTTAACTAAATTAATAAATTTCCCGTTTCTATCACCATACGTCTTCATCCCTACATTTTAGCACGAAAGTTAAAATCGCGGGAAAAGATTAAAATAAAAACGGCATTATTTCCGTAACATTTGGCGACTTTCTTTTTATAAACTTTAATAGTGGTATCTACTATGTACAAGTATTAAATAGAGACTAACGATAAGACAAACAAAAACACTAAAATCGAGAAATTTGGCGGTTGGAGCATCTACATTCATAAGGCAACGGCGTGATTTCTCCGTTTACATACACAAACTAGTGTTTATTCACAGATGTACACGATATCAGTAAGTGCAGATGCTCTTGAAATTACCTTTCTTTGCTAGAATTAATTTTTTTCAAAATTCCAACAGCAGATACTACATGCTGGAGCTAAGGAGATACTCACCGACCAGAGGCACCATGAGAGTGAAGTGGTGCGATGCAGGGAGGCCGGCTTGGGCCAGCTTCTTGAGCGATGGCAGGTAGTCAATGAAGCAGTTGGTGTCGGGCACCAAATAGCGAGGCCGCACCTCCATCTCCACGCTGATCACAGACTCTCGCAAAATCGCCTAAGAAACACATGGAAACACACATCAACACCACGGTGTCTTTTTCATTCGCCTTCAACTACAACCGATAATGTTAAAATGAGATACTTTTGCCTCCACTAAATATTTTTTCTAGTTATTTAAGCACCCAGGGTGCCATAGGGGTTCTAATGATCGAGCGACCCCAAAACGCTTGAGGCCCTTTGGCCCGACGGCGTTTTGTCACCTGATGTCATTAGAAACAGTTTAAGTTATAATTTTATATTTTACCTATTTTTATTGATTCAAATTTACTTATTTACTAATTAACTAGATGTTAGCTTGACTCGGTTTGTCTTTTCATATTTCCCTCCCATACTTCCCTTTCATCGTTTCCCCCCTTTGGGAACATGAGCATATTTCAATTGCGTTATTTCCCTCCTAACCACAGTCCTATCGATCCAGGTAAGTTATACAGAGTATATCTAACTCCGTGTCAAAGGCAATAACGTATCAGTAAAAAACAAAATTAATTTAATTTATTTTAGTCTCATCACGAACACATAGTACGTACTTACTGCGTTTTTTCATCTCATCAAATTAGTTTAAAAACAATTACATTAAGAGTGAATGCAAAAATATTATTAAAACAATTTGGAACAGCATTCCATTCTTGGCGGAGTCGACAACAAGACTCTTACCTATCGATCTCTTCTGTTGTCGCCTAACGGCACGAAGAAAGCGCACTTATTATATAGCATTTCTGAATAATTCGGAAAAGTCTTAATTGCAATGAAATGTAAATAAACAATATTATATCGAGAAAAACACTAATAATAAGTAATAAGATTAAAAATTACATTTATGGGACTGCAGATTTCGTGGCATAATAAATAACAGCAGACTATCTGCAACTGAAATATTAACTACTAGCGGGAGTATTATCATACACTGCTGTGATTTTATTTTATAACAAAAACCGTAGCACTACGCGACGTAGGACACGGAGGAAAACTACCGGTCCTCTTTCGCTTGCTAGAGGAAAATATAATGGCGAACAAATTTCATTTCTTCACAAAAACATATGACAGATTTATTTATTTAAAAACATTTCTTAATGTTCTTACCAACTCTCACCACAAACTACTTTATAACTCCAAAGCTCATGCACTATTCGAATATACAATAATATGAATATCATTAATGTTTCAAAAATGAATAGCCAATACGTACTACAAGATTACAGCATGCAAAGAGAAAGAATTGCCACTCCTTATCGTGCAGTGATCAATGCAAATGTAAAAAGTGCCTCTAAGAACTAAAGATACATGAAAAAGATTTAGGGGAAAGTACCTGTTATCACAACTAGCAGGGTAAGTGAAAATTATTACCAAAATAAGACTAATTTTGAAAATGTCACATCACCTCCATTGCTGGTGTTTCTAGATATCCCCGGAAAGTATTATAATATAAAAGCTATTACTGACTACTGAGAATATGTTGTTACATAAGTCAATGAAACACTACATCGAACTTGTATTCAAAAGGAAGTTACCTTGTCTGGATGGAAAACAGTAGTTAATTCATAATTATTATCAAGTGAAAGCAAATATCAACATACAAGTTCTACAAATGTTATTCCCACAAACTACTTACCCAATGAAGTACCTATTAACCAGGAGCTATGCACACTTATAGAATAGCAGCAAAGGAACAACGGAAAGTATAACTTGAGCATAATGCAGAATCACTCATGTACACCTAACTTAAGAAACACATAACAGTTTGTTATAATTACATGAGAAACACGTAAATAAGAAAGTTTCTCCGTTTCACTAACTATTTGATTCGGATTATTCTTGAAACACGACCAGAGAAAGTGAGCGTTCAGGCAAAATAGAAGACATCCGACCATTTTTCAATGGAAGTAAATCACAACCCAAACAAAGAAACAAGCAAAATGTTGGGATTTTATTTATCAGATTATCCGCACTGAGAAAGTTAAGTAGTGCTGCAAGGAAAAGTGCCGATATTTTGACACAAAAACAAGTTTTGTGAGCTCCTGATACCGAAAAGTTAGGTTTCTTTCTTTCCCATATTTCTCGTACACATACTAAAATCAAAATACACGTTTTGGGGACCGTTGTCATAGAAGAAGTATTTATCTGCCCTCCCGTGAACAACACTCGCGCCTAAACCCCACACAAGATTTCCATCAAAATCGGTACTCCTAGATTGATATGAAAACCCTCCGAATTTGAAACTTATCTTAATGTTTAAGAATTCTTACAATAGTTTATTTCAAATACTTAGTAACTGTTTATTATAAATATAGCTTAAAAGAATTTCACGAGTGTAAGTGTACAGAAGAAAGTGTTATTAGTTCATCCTTAAGTTTCACAAAATGTTTTGTGCATGTAAATAAAGGAATCCATTTAGCAGAAAGAGCTGAACACGAGCAATAACATAATTAGATAATTCGTTTATTTTTCTGAAGCAACTCAGGTTTATTATTCCTTAAAAAACCGCCAAAGTCAAGTTAATATAAACAGAGACGCTTCCCCTCACTAATACGAGTCAGATTTTCATCCGAGAACCGCACAACGCGGCGCGGCGCGGGGTGGAGTGGGGTGGGGGGTGGGGTGGGGTGGGGAGGGTGGGGTGGAGGGGGAGTAGAGTGGGGTGGGTGGGTGGGGTGGGGTGAGTGGAGTGGAGTGGGGTGTGGTGGGGTGGAGTGGGGTGTGGTGGGGTGGAGCAAGGGCGACCCGTGCGCCACGCACGCGCGTGCGCTCTCGGGCGCCAACAGCCGGAGGCGGCAAGACATCCGCCCGAATTCCTGCGTGCCTGGTCGCACCGTTGCCCGCGGCGCGTCCACCGTGAGAACGTGGGCGTGGGTGAGGGCGCGGGCGGGCGACGCGCTGGCCGGGCGCCACAGCCGCCCTCGCCCTCGCCCGCGCCTGGGCGGGGCCGCCTGTCTGGGTCAGCAGACAGCGAGCGGGAGCTGGCAGGCATCGGGGCCGCCCGAATCCACAGTCGCCCACGACGTCATGTATCTGCCGCTCTAAGCTCTCTGGCTCCACAAACGGTAGCCTTCAAGCATAGATGTGGAACGCTCCCGATGATTTCCATAGACAAATAGAAGAGATAATGGTTTACACGTCAAAGGCGTTTATTTCACTTACGTCATTATCAATGAAGGTTTAATACAGCATTATATTATTTATTGCAACATATATGAATATTGAAAGAAGTGTTTCAAACCCTTCCAACCGACAGCCTACGAAGGTCCAAATTTGTTAATACAGAAACCTATTTCCACAAAAAACATTTGCCGGTAAATGCAATTTCGAGTTCGGCGATAGTGTCGAGTAACACGAATGCAACGCACTGGTCTCAGCAGTTTATTTTCAATCAATTGTATTGAGTGTTCCACAGCCACACTTCAGTGATGCTTTCCGAGAGATGAGATTTATACGGTGCTTCGAGAGCTACGTAAATTTATAAACAGGCAAAGCTGTTACCAATCGCTCCAAAATACACATATTATTGCGATACCTTACTGAATCAATCGGTCCACTTTGGACCGACTACAGGGAAAGCCCCAACCACTTTACGTCACGTTAGTTACCCACAAGCGAATACAGAACCAGCTCCCAAGCACGCAATTAAACCCGGGAGTTGGCCACATGAAAGCGGACAGAAGCCAGGCGCGACCGCAATCACAAGCAACGCCACTCACACAAGCACACAGCAGGTGGACATGACGAGAGCAACGCAGAAGTTTATCACTGAAGTCTGGCGTCCTACGCAACGCTCAAGGGAAACGACTACCTCGGCAGGCAACTGCGACTCCAGCAGAGTGCAGGACGGAGGCGGTGGCGGCGGCGCCCGAATCAGTATTCGCGAGCGCGATCGTCATATCGCGCTCTGCGAAGTGAGACCCCGGGTGCTGCTTAACATGCGAGGGTCGCGGATCCCAACGCCGCCTCCTCGGCCCCCGCCCCCGCCGGCGGCGGCGCCGGCTGCTGGCGCAAGCGGGGGAGAACGTTGACTCGCTCGAGAGTTCCCTCCAGATCGCGCTCCCAACCCGCGCTCCCACATGCGACCCATTCATCCCGGTGTGACGGCGCCAGCGGGACCGGCCTCTGCGGCGCCGGGGGGGGGGGAAGGGCCCCCCGGGAACCGGCCGCCGCCTCGCCGTTCCCAGCTGCTCATGCGTAAGCCCACGCGCCCGTACGTTACAGACATCGCGCTGCATCCTCTACACACTTATTAACATACATTGAGACGATCCAGATTGGTGGCGCTAGGAGACCTTTTGCCTCCGGAAAGCAGGGAGAGCTAAATTTTTGTACTAATTGTTCGCTGCACCGGACGGAATAAATTTCAAGATTAGAAATGAAGTGTGGTCGCTTAAAATGCAACTTTTCAAAATATATTACCAAGGAATGACTTTTCACAAAAATTGAGCTTCATGTTACCTCTTCATAGCACCATATTACCGAGGTGGAGTTCGAAAAGTAGCAACAAGAATTAACTTTATGCAATATATTAATCAAACGATCTAATTTTTCGAGCAGATGGACCACACACTGTCCTTGCCTCCAGGGAAGTTCAACTCTTTCCGATTGGCTCATCAGAGCACTTGCGCCAAATGAACGTGTCTGGCACCGCCCACACCTACTGGAGCCCTCCCCGCCCCAGGGGCTTCCTGACCGGCTGCTGACAGAAAGCCTCCGGCGCGACCACCTCCCTGAGTCGGAGCTCGGCTCACTCACGTCCACGTCGAGGCGCGCGGCGCCGTTGAACGCCTCCCTGTCGCGCGCGGGGCCGTGGCCGTGGCCGTGGCCGGGGGCCAATTAGGGCCCGGCGGAAGAGCGGCGCTGAGGGCGCGCGTGGGCGGCGGGCTTAGTAGCTGGCAAGGTGAAGAAGATACCGCTGCTTTACCAACGCGACATTTGACCATCCCCCCGTTCATCCTTTCCTTCTTTCTCACTAAGCGGACGCCCAACATTGTAGAATATATAAAGAAGACGATGACGTAACAGTCTACGTGGCTGATGGAAAAAAGGAATCGATTTGTACACTAAGTTTTACGGGATATGGGAAGAAGACGTATATCCGATATACAGCCATCTAGAAAATGAATAGTCACTGTTATCTAGTCACTGGCACGCATCTTTTCAGAACTACGCCAATGGTCAGCGTAGGGAAAGAACGTCCTGATGGTTCAGAATTGCTTGCGCCTCGCACCGAAAACTTCGTGCTCAGTATCTTCTTTACCTTGCCATGTGAGAGCGATGGTGGTGATGACTAGAGGTGACGGCTAGCACACTCAAGAGAGGCACGCGAACCACTTCAACCACGAGGAGTGGCCGGCGACGGTGGCGGGGGTGGGAGCGCAGTCGACAACGATGATGACGACGAGGCCGCGGCCGTCGGGCGCCGCAAAGGCGGGGGGAACAGGTTGAGCGGCGGCGGCTGCTGTTCTTGCGCGAGCGCAATTAGCCAGAGAATGCTCCCGGGCGCGCGCCGCCGCCGCCGGCGCCAACGCCGGACGCCGGCGCCCCGGTGCACGGGAGAGGCCTCTCGCCGCGGTGCCGGAGCCGGGGTCCGACCGCCCGCCCCGCGAGGGGAAGCGAAAGACCACCTGTCTCCCCCTGTTGTTTTCAGAGCTTAAGTGGAAAATTAGCGGAATGCCTTGGCACCCCTGGGGTTGATGACACTGACTTATCAAATCAACATACAAGTTGAAAAGGAACATAAACATCAAAGAAAGAAGATAACAAAAAAATAAAAAATAAGTCTAATCGTTGAACACAAGGAAACGGAATACGTTCATTCTCCAATAACGAACTCTTTCCGAAACGTAAATAATTTATTTAGCAACGAAACTATTCCAACTTTTACATGGAGTTCAGTACGTACATTCAGGGAACTTAATACATTCTTTAAATCTCGTTTTTATTTGAGAATTCGAAATGAATGTATTACTATACCATATAGCTTATTTCTTATACCAGCACAGTAAGTTAAGCCAATCACTTTGAAATAAAATATCAACGTTAAACCAAACTAACCTCTCAAAATCCAAGCCAATCACATGCACATAATTGTCAATCTTTGTTAATTTTTTATTTCATAATTTAAATTGACACTTCGTATGTATGATTGTATGATTGGGACAAACTACATCAGATAATAAGGCCCAAGAGTTTTCCCCACAAATTTACTTCATGCTATTATACTTTTTTCAAAATATACACAACATCAAAACATAAAATTTCCATGCTTACATTTTGTGACTTTTATGCTCGCTACAGCGTCCAGGTGCGGATGGACTCAAGATGGCGCGCTGCAGTAGTCTGAAGACTAAAGATTAAAAGCTCAAAAGACACCGAAAAAAAACGAGCTGACATTTCAAAAACCAATTTCCTTGACATTTCACTCGCAGACAATTCAATAACACAAGTTATAATCGGCGGCACTAAGCGAAATACATAAGGTAAGGTGTAATAGAAATCTTACAGTCCCATTATGCATAGACACGCACCTCCGTGGGTGAGTGGGCTTACTAGCCGTGACTCCGTGAGTGAGCTTACTAGCCTCTCTCAACCTTCAGGACGCGGGTTCGCTTCCGACTGAAGTGCGTGGACTTTCAAAGAGCAGAAAAATCTACAATCGCCTGTCGTACTTGCGGCACGTAAAAGAATCCTGGTTAATTGCCCGGCAAAGTTAATTCCTCCGAGAAATAACGTCCTAATCACGTCCCGCAATCTCTTCCCCCAGGAGCGCCCCGCGATTGAATATTACTGAGACTGTTGTGGCATTAGAAAGCGACAGGGTGGCGACGCAACGTCTGAGGTAGGAGGGAGCGAGCGCGGGGAGGAGCAGAGTAGCGGCGGCTGCAGCGCGCGGAGGTCACTAGCCGGACGGCTCGCGCGGCGAAGCCCGCGCGGTCCGCAGCGCAGCGCAGGAGGCACTCGGTGACTGGCACATTCGCTGCGCGCCCGCCCCGACCTGCCCCGCGACCGCAGCTCGGGACCTCTCCACTCCACTCCACTCTCGACACTTCCAACTTCGGTATAATTTTTCTCACTTTAAAAATAAACAAAGGAGTTTATTCGCCAAATTTAGGATTTTGTGAGACTATTCCGTATATACTTGAAGGTGGTGGCACTGTGGTCATCCACCGTTATTCGTTAAAAAATATGTTTTGATCCTGTGTATGAAAGTGGGCGTAAACCCCCATTAACTCTAATTTATAATGACTTTACCAATGCAATCAAACTACATTATCAGTTTTGCAGATTGTTGGTCACCGTGCCACTATTTTTGTTAAGGTTTCAAAATACCGCAAATAATTACTGCTCCTTTGAGCATTTTCCGGCCGATAAATTTTCAGATACATTTCTGTGCTTGTCACAATTCATTACAACTCCCAAGTTTACAATAATGCAATTTCCCTTTAACTTCTAGACAATTTATCGTAACGGGGCGAATACAACGATAGAAAGAGAAAATTTATCTTGTGGTTTGAATTTTACGTCAAACCGACTTCAAACCTTCCATCTATCAAAGCTCTCAAAAGAAAACTGGTCGCTAGTTGACACTCGAAAACCTAATACTAGCGAAATGTATCACCCAAAATAAGCATACATGTCCGGTGGGGAGAGAGGAGTTCGTGCGGGGAGGGGAGAGAGTTCTGCTTTGCTATCAATATTTTACTTGCAGCCAGTGAGTGAATACTGTCATGCAACGAAGGTACGACGACGGCGGGCCGTCGGCCTGGATGACATCGAAGGGGAGACAGCGTTGGGCTGAGTGAGAATGCGATCGCACGCCGACAGGTGCAGCGAAGGCGGGGGAGGGGGAGGGGGAGCGCGATCTGGCGGTCGGCCGCCACCGTCAGCGTCATTTCCATACAATCCAGGCGCGCGCCTCACCCGCCGGCTACACAATAAATCCCTAGACGCGCCTAATAAACAGCGTTACCGCCAGCGGCCGTTCCAGCCCGCCCCTGCACTGCCGCTCCGCTAGAAGACGCTAAAGCTCCAACATGAAAAAATGGGCGATCGCTGGAAGGAATTTGTCCCCTGCGAATCACATTTTTATACACCTTCCATGTTCAATTCATTTAGATCAGTAACAGGATCAATCTTAAACTCATTATACTAGAAAATTAGTTTTTATTTTAAAATATTATTTAGGATACTTTCCACTTATACTTAATGAACATCAATGTAGATTACGAAGACTATCCATAGGACGCACTGCAGTGTGCATAACGTGGGCAAAATTATAAACGACAGTCTTTCACAATCGGGAACAAGTTTTTCGCCAACGAGCGTAAATAAATATTGGGATGGTCTAACTTTTTGTCTAGTGGGATTGGGTAACATCAAGTTAAGGCTGCTGCAGAGGCCATGAACATGACTCGAAGTTCCTTAACCCTCGTTCGGTGCCAACGTTGAGTGGCTACATCAGTTTGTCATGGGGCGACTATCAACGGGGACGCGGTGCTCTCAACTGCCAAAGTGATATATTCTGATGTTATTGTAGTGCAAAATGTAGCCGATCTACTTCTATATTACAGCACATGAATGGCTAGCGTGGGCGCGGCGGGGCGCGGCGGGCGGGGCGGGGCCGCATCGCGTATTCCGCGGCCGCGCGGAGCCGCGCACCGTTGGCGCGCCTCATCAGTATGGTGCGCGCCCCGCGCCGCGGTGCGTACGCGCCCGGCCGACCAGCCGCCGACCAGCGCGCCCGCACTCGTGCGTCTCAAGGCACTGCCAACGCCCACGCATAATTGCACTTATTATAGACCGACGCCGCGCGCGCAAGTCGTCGCTTTCTCACACACCGTGCCCTCCTCCCCAATGCTCCGGGCGGATGAGAACGCATAAGAGGCGCGGAGAGCGAAGGCCAGCGTGCTTTGGCCAACACCGGGCCTTTGCGTGGGTGGTCCAGATCGCGTCCATGGAAAACGCGACTCACATGAAAGGAGGCGAGATGCACAGTTTCGTGTTCCTACTCTACAGGGACGCTCATTTAATCGGCACGCAGGTGAAAATCTTCATAAGGTTACGAATGGATGTTGGATTGCGAATAAAGCTACTGGCATACAAGAATAACGGAGCGGGAATGCTGAGAAACACGATTGAAATGTACTGCTCATTTACTGCATCCGTTTAAATATTGAAGAAAGTTTGCTTGTGTTGTCCATCGCCTCTTCGGCGATGAACATTTCAAGTGCACGAATGAAACACAGCGACCGATAGTAACACTGCCTTCTCACAGAAAATTTGCAAACTCATTATACCAGTAGACTAACTTGAGAGATTTCCTCTTATAGATAATTAATTTCTGCATTTTTTAAATTATCTTATTGTTACATCATCAATTATCTCGTTGTTACGCAAATGGAAGGAAAACGGAAACTGTTCAGGGCAGAAGGAAATGATGAACGAAAGCTAACCAAACGAGAGTGGCAGAATAGAAAGGATTCAGCTATGAATTCCTACTACGGAATTGAGAAAAGTGCCAAAAACGGGAAATGGACAAGGAAAAACAGACTGGATTTAGGTGCAAAGAAAAGTCTACGAGCGTGTATTGCGACTATCGCTGAATATAAATTCTCGGAACTTTATGCATTGCGTGCTGCAGGTCTGAATGATGGAACGCGGTCGACGTATCCGGTACAAACTCCCAAGAATAACTGTTCCAAGATTGAACTTGCGTTGCGCCAGTACTTTTATCTTGACTACGCAAATGAAAAAACAAATCGTTCTGCGTGTACGAAAACTGATTGCTTATGACTGTAACACAACACAAAAAAAGCTACGTTAAAACGAACGCCTTCAGGAATGCTAAAGGAAATTTTCCGTTCTATTCGAAGAACAACAATAATTGGAGTAAGCCTTAATAATGGGAGAAAATCTTGATTCAATAAGGTGAGCATGGAATGTAACCAAAACGTTTTATTACTGAAAGACCCAGAAGTTTACCACAACAATTTTGAGTAAGACCAGGTTCGTCGAGAGGTAATCACTGATCAGTATTCTCTTTCGGAGATGAATGTGATTTTTTTTTTCTGTAAAACATACAATTGAATTTATTTCTGAAAAGTTTATTACAGTGCAGATTTTAGGTCAAGTGTCAATACCTTATCAAAGTGTTTCGTGGAAAGTAATCACCTGACAAAGAGAGTGATTGGGGGGAAAAGCACACACGGAGATGTCTCATTTTTTTAAATATAGCTTTTACTGAAAATCGTAATTTTATTTAGAGAAGTCGAAACAATATTACAAAGTCGGCGCATTTGATAGTTACAGGAGTTTGGGGGAATTTCTTACGTAGTGAAAGCGCTGAATTTATTCCTGGGGGACGTTTAAAATTTTTGTACCCGCAAACTCCGTGGAAAACGCGCATAAACAAAGCGGCATTAGATGCTGGTCGTGGGGCGGGTGTGGACACGGACGGAGGTCCGCGCACACTCGAGTGGAACGGCCACGCTCGCGGGCGTGAGGGACAGCGGGACGTGCGGGCGCTGGGGGCGGCCGGGGCTCTGAGGCTGGCAAGTGCGAAGGGGGAAGCCCGAACGACAGAGGCGATGTAGCGCGTGGGAGCGCCCGCGGCTCCTCAACCCCCCCCCTCAACGCCCTCTAACTCAAGCAACTCCTCCTTTCTGTACAAGTGGCATGAAAGGAGAACACAAACGAAATAGCAATCAGCGATCTCATCTACGACACGATTGGCTTCAAGGATGAAGAAATAAAGGAATGACACTCACTCTAGGTTAACTACTGGATCCGACATGGTTTGTCTTGAGAAACAATTGTTGCCAAGATGGTGGAACATTGATAATGTACCAAATTTAATGCTAAAAATGTTGGACCACAAAGTTTGTCGTTCCATTTCATTCATCTTCATTCTTCACTCCAATTGTATCATAGAGAAAATCGCTGATCGCTATAAGATTCTTAGATTGTAACAACGTAGTCAGAGCTGTCTGGGTATCAAAAGGTCCCGGGCTCGAATCATATATTTGCGCTTTCTGGCAATTCATTTTTAAGAGCTGATTTCCTTCACATGATTCAATGCTGTTTACACAAGTGTAAATCCTAATTGCAGCACCATGCAGATTAACATGTTTCAATGTAACGACAATGTGCTCGAATATTTTCATTATATATATATATATATATATATATATATATATATATATATATTTATCCCAATCATCTTGTATAATATCATCGCACACCAGATTTTCAACCTACCTCCAAACAAATAATTCAATTGCAGTTCCAGGAAACGTAAACTCGTCTCGACCCATCAAGTACTTACTGTGAAAAGTCGAAAATTGCAATCAGCAAGTCTTCTGGAACGCACCTTCGTCACACTGCTGGATTAGAAGGCAAATAATCTGGTAAATCTAACGGGAGCTACTTCTGAATGCAAGATAATTAGAATTACGCACGTCATATTCGGCCAATTAGAATTATTGTATTAATATCAATAGCACAATGATGCCTCAACAAGTCAGATTGGATTGGTTACAATGCATCCATCGATGTTCGTGATCGGGTTCTGGATGACAAAAAACAATGCGAGTGGTGAGATACGAGATTCAAAAAGACTGGAGCGGGAGGCGGTAGTGACGGGCGAACGCGAGCAAGAACAAATGGGCGGAAAGAGGGCGCGAGAGCGAGCCGTGAGGTGCGGGAGTCGAAGGCAGGGTCGAGGCGTAGCGAGCAGTCGATGGGCCGCAACACTTCGGCAAAAACACGGGCCGCTAATCACCGACGCGGCGCCGGTGAGTCACGGAGCCACCTTCTTCTTCTTCTGCCGCCCCGCCCCTTTTTCCTTCCTCCCGCCGCTAAGCCCCCTGTCACCCCTGTCGCCCCGAGCGGCGCCCAAATTACAGCGCTGTCACCCTCGGCGCGGGTCGGCGCTCGCATGCTCCGGGGCTACCGGGACAAGCGGGGCGGGTGCCGCGCGATTTTTGTGCGCTCGCGCGTATAAATAGGCGGCCCGCAGCGCTGGTCGGCCGCTAATTGCGCGCCGCGCGTTATTTCTGTTCGCACGACGGCAGGGTGCAGGCGGAGACGCCACCGGGCGGGTGGTAGCGGGCGTCGCAAGAACGGGAGGCCGCGGGCAAGAGGCCGCGTTACGCAGAACGCCAAGCTTCGTGGATTCAACTCCCACTTCGCAACCTCCTTGCGCTAACAGAAAACGTCGTTCTACGTTACTGTATACACGCTAACCATGCCTTACAAAAGCCAACATAATTCAATCCACAGTATTTTTTAACTGTTACTATCTTACATACAAAAATCAAGACAATCACAAAACATGTATTAATACACTTCAGTGGCGCCTTAAGTGAGATCCCTCCTTTTGATCTCCCGATGCATAAATATATAAATCGCATAAAATACAAAGAAAAAAGATAAAATATTTGAACAGGTTCGTATTTTTTAAAATTTATTTTCCTCTGAATAAAGCAGGAAACCCACTAGGAGCTCCCGGCTCGGCTCGGCACAGCCCGGCGAGGCGCGGTGCCGCGCGGCTCGGCCTGCCAGTCACCCATTACGGACGGCCCGGCACGGATCGGAACTGCACTTGTTCCAGTAGCGATGAAGAGTTTAATACTTTCGATGGAGGAATTGATGATATTAGCTGCTGAGGAAGAAGGGCGGGAGCAAGGAGGACAATGTACTCAGCGGAAACAAATGCTGTAAAAAATATTAGTCCGAAATCGTCAGGATCTTTTCCAAAACCAGTATAAAATCTATTTGATTTTGCTCAACTTCAGGCCCCACGGTTTTAATGGATTTTTTTTTATATTTTAGGGGTACTTCATAAAAAGCTCATACCAAACTATTAATTACATCACATTTAACGTAAGACATCTGCTTGTACATATCAATTATTGTATGCCTGTGTACTCGTATTAAAATTTCCTCGGTTGAATATTGGAAGAAAAAATGCGTATCACCTTAAAAAAATTATCTCCCTCTTGATATTCATTATGAATCATTAAGTATTTGTAGTGATGGTAGAATTTAGCTCTTTAAATTTAAAAACATCTCATTTATAAAAATTAAGATTTAGCATTTTGTAGCAATTTTTGAGAAAATTATTAATACGGGAGATCTCTTCGCAATAAAAAAAATATTCTGGTATTTTTTAGATTTTTCTATTAAAATTAGGAAATAAGCGAAAATAATTTAACATTTCACTATTAGTGAACAAATATTTAAGGACGAAATTTTAAATTTAAAGAATAATTCCTGTCTTGTACAGAAATATACGCTTCTATGTAACATTATTCAAAGGAGAGGAAAATAAAGTCTGGCAATTTGAAAATACATATTAAAACAACACATTAATTTAAAAAGGTTGTGTATTTTGTTAAATGAAATCAATTTATGTAAATAACTATTAATATGTAACACAAACAATGAAAAATGAACTGAGAGCCTATTTCATTGTTGGCTCGATATAACCTATTTCTTCTATCAGTAACAAACTGTATTGACTTCGTTCAGCTTCTACACTGTTGGCCGTAATTAAATGTTATGTCAAAATTGTCAAAATTAAATGTTTTCAAACATCGATGTGTTGTCGAAGTCGTATCCCTAGTTAGAGAGAGACCACGAAGAAAATAATGAAATGCAATTTAGTGCCGCAGATTTACGTCCATATCGGATTTTGCGGATAATTTTGCATTTATCGCAGATTGAAAACCTTCAAAAATGTATTCCACCGATCGCCAAACATACAATTACTAGTTTTTCAGTATTTAGTTACATTTCGCATTTTTATCAATTGCTAAAATCTACCATCTCAAAGAATTTGTGACTGCATTGGGAATAGTGAGGAAGGAAGATGGTGAGACACCCGATAGCTTGCAAGACCCATGCAGCCCTCAGTTCCTGGAAGGGCTCGTCAACCCCTCCCAAGGCCACTCGCCGCGCCGCCCCGGCCGGCCGCCGCCACCGGATTTTATTCTCGGGGAAGCATTCCGGGCGGGACCGGGCGGGACCGGCAGGTCGCTTGGGTGGCGTCACTGAATAGCATGCAAATTTCGGCGCTGGGCTGCGCGGCGGCTGTTCCGTGCCGTGCGGGCCGCTCCAAATGGGTTCCCTGCTTAACCACGCCACGAGCAGCCCTCGCCTCCCAAGCCGCGAAGAAACACTTAGTCACCCACTCTTGGCATTGCTTGGACGCGCTCCTCGACTCCGAGCTCCGTTTGCGACTACATAGACAAACCCAAGAGGCGACGGCGCGGCGGCGTCAGGGTGCATAGGGAGGTTAGGGGACGAGAGCTCGAAGCCAGCTGACGCGCTGTCGACGGACGGACGGACGGACGGGCGGGCCGGCGGCGTCAGGGTGCATAGGGAGGTGGGCTGGCTTGGCTGGCTTGGCTGGCGGCGGCTTGGGCGGCTTGGGCGGTTGTCGTTGTCTGCTTGGGCTTGGGCTTGCTGGCTTGGCGGCTTGGCGGCTTGGTTTGCTGCGCTGCGTGGTCTGCCGTTGGTTGGGGTTGGGCTTGGCGTCGGCTTGGCTTGGGGTTTGCTTGTGGTTGCTGTGGTGCTTGCTTGCGCGGGCTTGGGCGGGCTGGCGTGCTGGCGGCCGCTAGGCTGCTCTGTTGCTTGCGTTGGGCTGCAACCTTGAGGCGGCTTGGCGCGGCGGCTCAGGGCTGGGGGTTGGGCGAGCTTGGCGGCTGGGCGGGTTGGGCGGGCGGCGGGCTTGGGCGGGCTTGGGCGGGCTTGGGCGGGCTTGGGCGGGCTTGGGCGGGCTTGGGCGGGCACGGTTGAAAATTTCATGAGCAGCTGCAGACAGGAGCAGCAGTACAGCGGAAGCGGGGGCGAGAGCGTCTGGGGGGCAGCGGAAAATTCCCGCCGCCGAGCGTTTGCTCGCCGCCAGAGCGCGGGAGCGGTCCCTAGCGGGAGCCTCCGCCCACGCCGCGCCGCCCGCGGGGACAACGGTGCGGCGCTCTCGAGAGGGCCTCTGCCAGCCGCGGCTCCCGATTCAACACACGGTCGCTAACGGTAGAAAGGCCTCTGCGACTTCCAGTTCGACAAATCAATACTAGAAGTAAAGTACGCAAAATGCTATTTTATAATTATTAAGTTAATTAATAAACATAGTTTCACAGTTGTAACCTTAAAATATACAAATTTAAAATAATTGTGTAAAACATTTTTGAAATTAAAGATCTTTCTGAAATTAAAGATTTTTCAATTTTAAGAAGACTTATTTATATTCACTATTAATCAACCACAATTGATTTATTAAAGACCTTATGATGATAGTTATCATTAATAAAAAATCCCAATCCACACGCTTTACTTGTCACATTTCTGAATCGTTTTATGGGAATTCGTCCCAGATTAAGTAATCGATACTTAGAAACTATTAAGAATGATGTACGATTGGTAACTTTTGATATGGTTATGTTAAGTGTTGAGATTCAAATCTGCTTCGCCACCATTAACATGATCTGAAATTCGATGGCGACGGAAATGACCGCCGAAATCTTGTAGACGATGCTGCAGAGAGCTTTTATATGTCGTAAATGTTTATGGCTCCGCCTTTCGGAAAGAAGTCATTCTGCAGATTAACATAATCTGAAAGGTGTTTCTTCACTCAAAACGGCAGATCAAAATACAGGTGTAGTGAGTGACGTGAGATAGTGGGCTGTGTAGGATGTGAAGATGTCGAATAAGGACAGACGTATACAAAGCATAGGGTAAGGTAATGCTTGTAAAAAAAAAACGATGTTCTGCTTGAAAAATGGGCAAGACATAAAATTAATTCGATTGATTTTTTACGCTTCCGGGAGCATTAGCTGCTGTTCATTACTCCCGTAAGTCCAGTGCTTGTTGTAGTGCCGGACGTGGCGGTGTTGCCCTCCTCCCCCCTGAGATCCTGCAAATCGGCTTTTCTCTGCGTATCCCCGCCAGCTGGGCACCGCTTCAGCCAGAACAAGCTCTAAGCTCCCACTTGGTTTTCTGACAACTGTGATAGTGTAGTGCATGTAAGTGTAATTGTGTAAGGGGAGAGGAAACAAAAATGACGAAAGGAAGATTGCGAAAGGTCCATGGCCCGTTGATCGGAGAAGCCGCCGAAAACTAGTGAATGGAACAATCGGTCGCCAGAATTCTCCTCCAAATCGTGGCTGACGACCACCTAGCTATTACGCTCCTGTCGAAAATCGACTACCGTCGGGATTAAAACCTTATTTCCTTCCAGCTAGAGACATTCCGATAGGTACAGTTATTGCCCTGAGCCATCTTAGCCGGTACATTGAATACGAGTGCTTTCTAAAACATCATAAGCAAATAAAACAGCCATTTTGAAAAGTACAACCACCACCCTCAGCGCAGAAGGTCCGTGTCACAGGGATTGGGGTCCGAAAGCCTCGCGAATTCAAGCCCCGTGCGGAGGGCAGACGATCGAGCGACTTCCTCGCGGCGGGCGATGAATAAAAAATGACCGGCTGGGGCTAACGGATCCCGTCCGCGCCGCACAATGGACGCTGTCCGGCGAGGGAGAGCGGGATGACATCTGGGCATAAGGCGCGTGCCCCGATCCGCCCCCATTCAAACACACACGGCTGTCCGGCGCCCACACACCACGCACTTTTTAATGTCTCCAATGTACTGATGTAAAACTCAGGATGCATTTCACTAGTTCCACAGAGAATTTCCAACGACGCTTCATATAACAAGGTTGGCAAAAAATTGTGTTTTCTAGACAAATTATTTGAAGAATGATGGGTTTTTCGAGATGAAACGCGAGAGAGCACGACACAAAATATGTAACTACATATGTTTCAAGAACGTGGCGTAAACAATTTAAGAACTTCGGTGATTTGGTCAAATACCTAGCCAACGAATTTTCCAAACGGCTATTGACTATAAAACCGTTCGTCATTAGTAATTAATTACTTGTCATTTGAGACATTAAGTCCTTTATCATTCGAGTACAAATATGGGAAAGAATGATAAGATATTTCTACAGTATTGGCTACGAATAGTGTTCAGTACGTCAGTAAGAAATGCTTTTTTAATTTTTTTAAAAATTTTATTTCTCAGAAGAGCCCGATGATGGGAGACTAATCGTGAGCCGACTTGCCACCGATGACTCGCAGGTTCGAATCCCAACGACGGTTCAATGTTGTGAATTATTGCACCCCCAAATTCCTAGTGTTGTCCTGATTGAAGAGAACGAAACCATAGATAGCATGATGTGAAGACGTGTGTGGTCTTAAAGAAACACTGGCAAAAAATTATTAAACAAAAAAGAACGAAAATACGTGCCAGTTCTCGACAGTAGAAGAAAGTCACCAGTATTTGGACGATTGAACTAAGCGAATTTCGTTGAAGCAACCCTATCAGGCTGACATTCTCCCAGCCTAAGCGTCCGCGGGCGGCTTCCGCGTGCGTTTCCGCGAAGGGTCTTCGCCGACGCTCTAATAACACGGCGCCGCGGCGGCGGAGGCATGCAACGAGATATCGCGCCGCCGCAGGCGCAGGCCGCTCCGTGCGCCGATGACCCCGCACAAAGATTTTTCGCGGCGTGCGTGCAATGACCGCTTCCGCGAAAACGGGGAATAGAAATCGCGGAATCCCGTGCAAATGCAGCAACTGCGGCGGCGGCGACCGCGCTGCTTTCTTTCCACTCCCGCGCCTTCCAGCCCAACCCTTCTACCTGCTGTGTTTTCCATTTATTTTTAGAGCAGCGCTTCCCGGTCCCCACTTGGATTCGTATCTATGCATTGTGATGGTCGCCACACATCTAATTCAAACTGCTCGTTTCTCTGCCGTCTCGGGCTAAGAATGCGTGATTTTTCGTTCGCATTTTGTTCGCCTTTGCTCTTAATTTCAGGTCGTGTACACATTTATTTCGATATTTTCTATTGCATTATTAATTATTTTCTCATATTAGTGGTACATTTGAATGAATTATTGTACAGATATATAAAATACATCTGTTTTTTTCTTAAAAAGAATTTATAATACATTATTTCTCATGAATTTGAATTTGAAATAACAGCTGCCTTCTGCATGAGTTCGCACATGTCTTCATTCAAACCCAGTTGCTTAAGGCCCCACCAGACTCCTAGAGATGCCTCCGGTGCTTGAAACAATTATCGGGATAATGTTGACTCGCTCCATATTCCACTGTTTCTCAGCGGGTTCAACAAGATCTGCATATTTACTGATTTTTTCGGTGTATTTGCTTTGTATGTTACCCATATTTGGGACAGAAACATCAATGGCAGCATGCCATTGATGTTTCTTACACTCACATGTTAATCACAATCAGTCAACCAGTCTGTTGTGAATCACTGTCTGGTCTGTTAAGATAGTTCTATCCCAATACAAGCGCCACTCTTCGTTCTCCAGAACGCTCACAGGTTGGTACTTAAAGTATGGAACCTTATCTTCGGTCAGAAGACGATATTTCTGAGTCAACGCTTGATGTAAAATTTTGGCCGCCGAAATATGTCGCTATTTATACTCGGTACCCACCAAATGTGTACAACCCGAGGTAAAATGTTGAATTGATTCCACTGTTGGACAACCATAACGACATAACTCATGTTGCACATTGCCATCTTTAACAATTCGCTTCAAATAATTACGCGTTGGAATAACTTGATCCTGAATAGCCTACATAAACCCTTCAGTTTCGGGAACGATCTGATATAAGCCAGTTGTTCGATGCTTTCATATCGACATATTCTTGGTTCATCTCATATGGATGTCTTCCATGAAAACCTTTGGCCATCCATAAATCTCTCTTTTGACCATCATTGCATTAGAAGTCCGCAACATCCTGTCGCGAGAGTTCTAACGGAGTATAGGCATCTGCTTCACAAATTGCTTTATGCAGTTTTTATGTATTTGCTGCAGATTGGAAATAAATTCTCATGCTCTTCACTTGGCGACAAAGTTGGTTTCCAATATCTGTGAGTCCTCTTCCACCCATATTTCTCGGAAGTGTTATACGTTCGACTGCAAATTTTGGATGGTGCATGCGTGCTTTCGTCATTAAAACTCTCATTCTCCGTTGTAAGTTCTCAATGTCAGTTTTGCTCCACTTAATAATGCCAAATGAGTAGTTTAAGACTGTGACAGCATAGGTGTTAATAGCTTTTTTTAAAGATAATTTCTTCCAATCGACTTTGTTTTCTGGAGCTTTCGGGTTCTTCGGATGAATTCCTCTGGAAGTTCATCTTTCATTTTACCTTGGTAAGTTCAACTTTCATTTTACCGTGTTGTTGTTATTATTGTTGTTGTTGTTGTTGTTGTTGTTGTTGTTATTATTATTATTATTATTATTATTATTATGTAGGTTTCACTTTAGGCGGCTGAGTATTAATATAAACTAAAGTAGTCATCACCTAAAAGAACAAAGTGGAAGAAGTAACCGCTGAAAATGAATTTATTTACACGAAACAAAGGATTTACAAAATATAAGTAGTATATGTGCCTCCAACCTGTTGAACATTTGAACATTTAATGTAATGCACGTTTACTAATATATCAAGGATTAATTCATACATACGAATACATTTCTTACACCCATGTTCATTCGTGACAAACTATACATTAACACAACTTCTATTCCATTAACTCAGAAATGCAAAACCACATGCATCCTTCCCTCAAATCCCTGACTATGATATAATAACATCATCATGAATTTTTCAGTTCGTGCCTTTACAGAAAGTCGTTAGTTGGGTAGAAAAGGCACAGAACATTATGCAAATATACAGCGACCGGCGGGAACAAAAACGAAGCGCACGGCCGGCGGCACCAGGTGGCACATGGCCATCATGGCACCGAAGGAGCAGCAGCAGCAGCAGCAGCAGCAGCAGCAGCAGCAGCACCACCACCACCACCACCATCGTCACTTCAGCCGCTCTCGCCCGCTCTTACATGCATGCGTTGCTTTGCATTCATTTACACACGAACCACAAACGAAATGTTGGAGAGCAGTTTCAACATACTTGTCCGTTCATGTTTGTGCCAATTATCAAGACGAATTATCTGTACATAATACAAAAAACGGCAAATTTTGAAGATGCACTGTGAAATGTGATGAGCCCCGTGCAAATTGTTATATGAAACATCTTAAAATCTCTTCAAAGGACACAACGACAGTCCACCAATCTTACATTGATTTACCTGTCCGCCCTCTCTCTTTCTCCCTTACTCGACAGCCCAAAACCCGCGATTGCGTGCTCTAGTGACCGCACTTGCGCGAGCACTCTCTCCTCTACGACCTCCACTCGTCATCCACCGTCCGAGGCGGTCGGGCGTCGCTTCGACAGGCGCTCGGTGCAGCGCGCACTCGCCGCCGCTGCGTAAAACCACTCAAAAAGGCGCGCGGCCGGCCGACGTGCCCGGCGCGAGCGCCTTCATATATGCACGCACGCGAGGAATCCGGCGGGCGAGCCCGGCAGCCCCCGCGGGCCGGCCATTACGAAACGATGGCGTAACACCTCGAAATGAGCGGAGGCGGCGCGCCGTGCTTCCCGTCTCCGTCTCCCTGCGCCTCCCCGCGGCGGAAGGGAGCAAGGACCCCGCGTAATTCCACGTCGTCTAAAAATAACCCGACGGCGGCGGTGGAGGCTGGCCCGAAGCCGCAGATCCTTTATTAATCTGCCACGGTGCGGCGCGGGAACCGCGTGCGCGGCCCCACGGGGGCGTGTCCCTAGCGCCGACGCCCGGCCCACGCACCGGCACATCACGCGCGCTAATGCGCCTCCCGCCGCATTCAGCGCTGCGGCCACTCCCAAACGGTGTAACGCGGAAACAGCGATGGACAAGCGAAATTAAAGTCAACAAACTATTTTTAATGCCGTACTTTTAATGACGTCAATTTACGCTCAACCAGAAACCTGCAGCACTGTATTTGTCCCACGACTTCAATGCAAATGAGTAGGCACCATGGATTTCTCCGAACACCCACTTGCCTTCACGCGTAATGTTTTTGGCTACATAAGAACATTTCAATAATACTCTCGAGTCAGTTATATCCTACCTCGCATTGAACCAAGGTCTAGACCGTCCTTTCTCTTAGAAGAATAAGAATAAATGCTGAATTACTAAGCCTTTTGGATAATAGTGTAATTAGCCTTATTATTATTATTATTATTAATTAGCGATATTTCCCTAAAGAAAAACACTAGTATTTAGTACGTAGCTATACGGGAACGTCTAAATGAAACATCGTAGACAGAATTAGGAAGAAACATACAACCTAATTTACTCTCATGAAACAAGGTAGCGATATAATGGTGAGCATTCATTGGGCTTCGCAATACTTGAGAACTTCGAAAAGTTTGAATGACGCTGGCAACTTCACAAAGCATGTTGTGTTTCGTTTATATTATGTACTATCAAAAGCAAATACTAGTGTTTCCTCCACATTATTATTAGTTAAACTGAACGGCTTTTAAATATCTTCTTTCCTCTGAGCAATCACTTCGCGTCTGTGAACGTTAAGGAATGCACTTAAAGGCTACATGACACCTTACACGCCATGCATCAAGCCATTCCGTTCAAAATGCAAATGCCCCTCAGCATCATGATCAACAACGCCCAGTAGAAAATCAAATAAGACAATGTTTGAGCGAGAGAATTTAGTGTGAATGCACACAAAAGCAGTTTCGAAGGTAATTAAAACATCATACTGGCGTTCAAATAATTATACAAAGTACGAGAAACAAAACTCAATCATTGTCCAATACAATTCAGAATATTATTTGAGTATCTATTTGTACTGTGTTCGTGCGATAATTATTGTACTGTAATTCGAATCCGAAATCTCCAGGAACGCAAGACCTGCCTTTCCCCTCAGCGATCTATCACTCGGTTCATCAGCACGGTACCTCTTCGTCTTACGGCCACCATCCGTTGTTTACCATCCTGAACAAAGATGCTTGTCGCCGCGGGCTGCAGCGCTGTGCAATGCGGTGCGTACGCGGGCTGGCGTATTAGAATCGCAAATCGCCAGAGGCGGAAATCGATAAATCTCGCGGCGCGCGACCCAACCGACACAGATGCGTGCGGGGGCGGGGCGGGGTCGTAAACAGCGAGGAGGCGAAGCAAGCCTCGAGACGGCGGAGCGCCGCGGGCAACACGTCTGCGCTCCAGCCCTCCCCAGCGAGGTAGCCCCGCTCCACAGATGGTCTCAAAACCGGCGCTGAAATTTCGAGAAGTGAGGAACACACTTCAGGCTACTTCATCTGGTATTGTCCCTGACACGGCGCACAGTGTCAAATTTGGGCAATCTATGTGGAAAAAATTAATATTTTCGTAACCATACGTCGTATTTTGGTGAAATGTGGTACACATATACTTCAGAAGTTTCATCTTAGGATTGTAGATTTCGAAGGTGTGGGAGGAAGGCTACCTCTTAGTACACGCGCCCTTGTCTATAATCCAACCAGAGAGTATACTATGAATCCACGTACAGGCGCGGTCTGAATGTCCGCGTGACCCTCGACTCGAAAAGATGCGGGGACTATCAATTGTTTTCATCACTCTTCTCTATGTGACATCGCGAGTCTGTCTTTTCGTCTACAAGGATATTGCAAAATAGGCGATGAATGGCATTTGTAATCAGGATGCGACTCAGAGCTGCTGGATTGTTGACATGCGGTCTTTCACATGACACGTGTTCTTCCGTTTCCTTCGTTTTGAAGCAGAAAATCTTGAAGTATCATTACGCTCTTATAATTTACTAATATTTAGTGTAAAATTTGGTCTTGAAAAAGAACATATGACATAATGCATTTTATTTCAGCTCAGAATCGACTATCATGTTTGGTTTAGAAGAAAAAAAGTTTTTCTATTCTGGATCAATGACAGGAGATTTCAGTGATTGTGTACAAAAATATAAGGCTAAAATTAGGAATTTATTCAGTAATATGTATTTAAAAATCTGTATATAAGGAAAAACAAGAATACGGACAACCGGAGGAAAAACAAAACCAGATTCGTCAGTCGAAAGATTTACATCCATTATTAATGCGAGAGCCTGATCGTCAAAATGCACTTTTTAGTCTTGTTAATTGTCGTTCCCCTATTCGGCAATCAATTCGGCATCCCCTATACGGTTTTCAAGTATTGATGTGTCTCTTTTACCATACTTTTTTAATTCCTGCGACTAATCTCCTCAGTGCTAGATTGTACGATGTTTGATCACATGCACTGAAAAGTTTTATTGGACGGCCAGGGCCCAGCTGTAGGTTTATCTACTTTCGATGCACTCGGGACAGATTTTACTGAAAATGAAATACTTTCATTCATAAAAGACGAATAAGTGTCCAGAAATCGCAATCGATGCCTTTGCAAGCCATTTGGTAATGTGGCAGAAATTCCTAATCATCTGTTAAATGTCCTTTCAGGCAGTTTCCGAATATTCAATTTCTTCCATTTCTTGAACAACATGCCTGAAAATAGTATCAAACATCGAATTCTTCGAGTTCTTTACCCATATTTCAAAAAGAGTATTCCGGGGAAATGACACCGCCATTTTGTTACATGTAAATAAAAATTAATGCGCAAGTTTGCGCAAATTTTTTTTGATTACTTCAATACCCGAAGACACCAGCTTTCATATAAACACAGCCTCGAAGTGAAATTAGGTGAAATACTATGTTAAAACCTAACTCAAAATCCAAAAACCCTTGTCACTACAAACAAACAACACTCAACTTTTCTGTATTTTTCTGTCAGTAGATATAGACTAATAATGAATAATAAAAACTATCAATAACAAGGAAAACATATGTACATATCCATTGACAAATCAGACTTTCAGCACCACTTGCGAGGCACACTCTTCGAGCAACCTCGATGCACTGAAGCGCATTAACGAGACTGCGTTCGGTCACGGGAAGTTCGAGCAAGTTCAGACATGAATCCCCCCCCCCCTCTCTCTCTCTCTCTCAGGATTTCTCGGAAACATATCGTCGTTGTCGGATACTTTGGACATTCTACTATCGAGATATGTCAAAAAAATCTCGCTTTGTATTACTTAAAAAAATCAATTTTTTCCACCTAGACCTCTTAAATTTGACACTGTGCGGCGGTCTGTGTCCGTACGAGGATGAAGGACACTCGGCGACTCAGCGACTTGGGCCTTGAATAGTTGCAGGGAACATGAGCCACCACGCGGCTGATAGACGCTGTTCTAGGTGCGCGATGTTTATTGGTGTAGTCGGAGGATAAGGAATGAATATTTGTTCACATTCATAACACAGAATGCGATACATGCACCACTATCCACTGTATACATCCGTAACTTTGCTCAGAGTGAGCAAAAAAACTTTCAACAGATAAGAAGTGGAAAGACTACAACAGTACACGTAAAAAATAATTTTAAAAAATACGAGGCCATAAAACAAATTTTTTTTCCGTTTTGAATAAGTACACAATTTTGTGCTTCTCTCATCTGCTCACGAAATGCCTCTGCAACAGACAACTGTCTCACGCAGCTGTTACAGCAAAGGAAAGGCAACCACGTTGCTGTTATACAATAGCAATATCATGTGCCAGTCAAGACGCATCGATCACTACATCACCAAGAGTTCATTTTATGTGACGAGAATGCTGCATTAACTTCACGAACTTCCTTTTGAGTGATCGTTACGTACATAAATTACCACATTTGTTAAAACATCCTTGATAAAATACATTGCTGGACCTTGCCGTGCGCAACATTACACTCTTGATCGGTTTTGTCATTTACATACTAACCCACACTACGACGGTGGTAAAAAATGTTATCATGCAATGCACACATACAAGCTGTAACTACAAACCTCGTATGAAGGGCCTAATTTTCATTCTTTTGTGACATCCTTTCCATGGACCAAGGAATTCCCAAGAGCAAACGGCTATATGCATTTTAAAGACAACGTAAGCAGAAACAGGAGAAACAAGATGTAATTACACAGGTCAGACAAACCTACGTATGAGAAGAGAACCCAACGGCTGCGGAATTGATGAGCAATCCCAAAATTAGATTTCTAAGTAAAGTGCGACTTTCTTCGTTATGCGAATTTCTACTTAGGAATACTGAAGTTGTCATTATATCAACACTCTCATCCCCCAAGGTGATTTCCGTATTACTCGGGTTATAAACGAGGAATGGCGGCCGAAATGGCTGCTGTCGCTAGGACAGTAGTGCCCGTAATGCTTGAAGTGCATGGTACGTAATGTAGCAGGTTCGAATCCTGCGTGGGCCAGGACGTTTTCACTCAAATGTCGTGGCAGGATTGTCTCACCCTTCATTCACCTTCGTTGTTGCATTTTGGAATAACTGATGATCCGGATAGCGGGGTATGTGCCTCAGGGCAAGTGCCCGTTACATCTGGATCGGCCGGCCTCAGAGACCCCAAGTTTGTTTGTGGTTCGGGATAATACATACCTCATGAATCATCTTTATGCACTCCTAATTCCTGCGTATGATAATTGCGTGAGTGAGAAACTGGTCCCCTACACATTACAGGTGCAGGAATCATGAGGGCACACAGGCTACCTCGGGTATGTATAAGTGGAAAGGTAGAGAAAGACAGACCTACGGGCAGAGCAATATGCGACAATACGCGGAGGCTCGTTATCGGGAAGAGTACCCAACACGTTCCCAGGAAAGCGGTTGTAAACGCGGAAAATCCAGGCAGGTCTCTCAAACCCGATAGATGGCAGTCGGGTAGGGGTCGCAAAAAAACGAGAGGTAGCCCCGACCGAAAATAAAACGTAACATCTGTTTATAGGAAGGAGGAATGTGAAAAATTATTAGAATCCAAAAGCGCGCCTGGAAACTATCGCAATTCCGATCCGGGAGAGGCACGAAGGGGAGGATCATTCACGAAATGACCGGCCACAAGACCTCTCTTACGCTGGCACTACCAAAATCGGTTACCACAAAACCACATATGCCACCATTTAGAACTAGTTAGTTGCTAATTAATTACACAAAAATTAAATTAATTTCTCTTCAAACTTCCGATTAATTGAGAACTGCCAGGATCGCCCGCAGCCTGCAGGCCGGCCGGCCGGCTTGCCGTGTGACGTCACGGGTGAGGGGTAGACAGCGAGCGTGCCAGGCCGCCGCTGCCCGCCCGGCTGACAGGCAAATTTAAATGAAATACACGAACTAGCCGAGAGCTTACTTCGATATTGAAAATTATGCCAATACTTTTATGTTCATAAAGCTCCAATATTTGCTAATGTCGCTGAATGACCATAAGCGTGTACTAATTTAATTTTTGCGTAGTTAATTAGCAATTAAATTGCTCTAGAAGATGGCGTATATGGTTTTGTGGTAACCGATTTTAGTAGTGCCAACGTAAGAGAGGTGGCCGCAAGTGTACATGTAGTGCGAAGAGGTAGAGTGTCTCGCTTTCACTGGCGTAGCACGTCGTGATTTGAAATGAGGTGTGAGGCGGTGCGCGGGTACAGCTGCAGGCACAGCCTGCAGTGGTGTTGTTAGATCTCCGGAAACTGAACGCCGGGCAGACGGCACTATCTCGAGAAGAGCGCATTCGCTCCATCCTTGACAGTATCTAAATATTGTCAGGTAGTATTATAGTACTATGAATAAGATGTTGAAATGCAACATTACTACTTACATGATTCAGAATGAATGAAAATGAACGAAAATTCAGAATGAATTAAAATAAACTATTTTGTCAAATCTCGAGTTAAGTTTTGAGAACATTTTGCAGCCGCACATGAAGGGGCTAATAACACTTTTAAAATCAATTGCATTTTACAAATCGTTAAACCATCGTCTATCTTATTAAAATATCGGCTAAAGAGATTCATTCTTTATTTATGATATATCACACTTAAAATAAATGTTCTGAAGAGATACAAGAAAAACGGAAATGCCCCAGCAATTATCGCAATGCTAATAGGATAATGAACATCACAACTTTTCTCCATGTACTGTAAGTAATTTCACTGTCACCTCTTGGCGACACACAACTAATGAACATATTACTGGTTTGTTGCTTACCATACTAGTACAAAAAATATCGTTTCTCAAGGCATCTTACGCGCGTGCGCTTCTCTGCAGAGAACCTAACTATAACCAGCGCGTCGACTTCGTAAATCAACTCGCGGAAACGGCCTCGCTTACTCCGGCTCTCCCCAACAAGCAAGACCCGATGTCCGACTCGGCAGCAGCAGTCATACAGACAACGAACGATCCGGCACCGACTCAGTGCACTCGCACACACCGTTCCTTGAACTCGTCGTTGCCAGACGATATTGATCGTCGCCGCCGTCGTCGCTGCGGTGGTGGAAAGCGGAAAAGAACCATCCTCTCGTGTCGCTACATACAAATCGCACGAACGGCAAATAAAATATCTCCGCGTCAACCGGCGCGCTTCCTCCTCGCCTTGTTTAAACGGCGCCGTTTCCAAGCCATCTTTTATGTATCTATGAATACGCTACGTGGGCGACAAAATATTTACGTATGGAGATGCTGTTTGTGGCAAGATTTACTGCTCGGTATTTAATTTCAGGGCAAAGATGCGATTTAACCTGAAAGAAAAAAAATCTAGAAGTGGCGGGAGTATGCAAAGTGCTACAAGTAGACGGAATACAATGTACACGGAACAAAGAGAAGAGCGATGAGATTGTGAATGTACAGCGTAGGTTCAGGTAAGAGAGAATCGACAAAAAGGTATGATTCCTTTGAAATACGTTTGTAAAAGAAGATAATTTAGAGAAAAGGCTAGGTTGTAAGCGAACGCAAATCCGTGCATTTGCACGGGATCCTGAGGAGACAAATGACGAAGTAGGTATTATTTATTTAGAGAGAAAGCGAAAATGACAAAAAGATGAAAGGGAGAATACGAATTAAGTCACTCGTCAATCAAGTGAAAACAAAGTATGGCACTACAGCCCTGAGGAAGACCACGATAAGATGGTCGAAACGTCGGCAACACAGCCTTCGACGCGGCGTCACCTGGACAGCCAAGATCATCTACAGAAAACAAAGTATGCCAGATGCATTCAAGGAACCGAGAGTCACGCGAGCTAGCTCCAAATGGACAGGTACAGAAGTTAATTAAATGGGCAGAATCAGGTTACTTCTTTTATAAGATCGAACATAAAACAATGTAAAAAAAAATGAATAATTTGTATTTTCTACACTTCGGCGGAAGAAATGACAGACGGAAACGAACTGGGGAAAGACAGACGCACATCAAATCTCTGCAAAGCGGTAAAAAAGAAGAGAACGGGCGCGGAAGAGGTAGACGCCTGGAGAGGGGGGAAGCGAGGCGCCCGGTTGGCCAAACAAAATCGCGCCCCGCGGCGCGACGGGGGCCCGGCACTCAAACGTTCACGTCGGATTATTGAGCAGGTTTTGATGGCGATCGCACGTCAGTAAAATACGTGCAGGGCGTGCAATAAACTCGGTCCGCGAGGACGAGCGGCATTTCCGACGGCCAGGCAGTGAGGTCGCAGATCAACACCCACCCCCGCCTCCGCCGCGGATCCTCAAGCCTCAGTCCCTCGCCCGGCGCGCCGGCGAAATCCAATGCACCCCTACATCCCTTAAAAATAGTTCGCAGTTAACTCCAATAACCAAATATTGCAATTCTAAATAGTGTAAATTTTTTTCAAATACAATGACAAATAAGAGAATTTAATAATAGAGAAATTACTGTATTTTGATTTTTTTTAATTAACACCAACAATAGGATTTCAAAATAACGATAAAGTTTTCTTCCAATATGACTACAAATATTTATGGAAATCAAGCCGATAACAGCTGTCGGCGTTGTTCACAGACGTTTCGCTAAAAAAAAAATTTTGGCATTAAGAACCCACAAAACATGGGTTCTGACCACACAGTGTATTAGGGGATGTTATTTACTACAAATAGGAGCAAGTATTATCCATATTTTCGGTACCAAAGACCCATAATACGAGTTTTCCGTCGTTAATCGTCGTTTTTCACCGCAGCATAACAATATCTCTACACTACGTAGGTATTACCTGAGGACGTAAGAATTAGGTTACTTCATCCAGAATACATGTTAGAACCATTTGGTTAGAGAGAATGTACTTATGTATTGCAATAAATGTATATCATAAAATATTCCGAGCGAAAAGGTTCTTAACATGTGGACTTCCCTTTCTTAGCATAGATAGACGCTTTCAACAATAAGGGAGACAATTTTGCTGATCTTCACACGGCCTGCCTTAAGACTATCGAGTGCAATTGCGCTTTATCAAGGAGTGTGCGGCAGCCATGACGAAACGGACGTCGCGCTACAAGCGGAGAACCGGCCAAGCAAGCGATTTACACGTCTCCGATCTCTTAAGTGTTTTTCAGTCTTTTCCCACTTGTTTAATTGTCCATTACTACGAGTAAACACTCACGTAACAGAGCTAATACACAACCCATTCATCTCGCAAGCGCGGTTGCGACGGATGTGGCTGCCACGTCACCGCAGACCCACAAACGGCCGAACGAAATATGAACGGTCTTGTGACTGTTTGCGACAAAGCCACGGGGTTGTTTGAATTCACGAAGTGCGATTTTGAAACGATAACGGTATTTCTTTTCCTCGTTCAGGTATAGACTTCAATGAAAACGGAAGGAAATTAGCAAAAGGCAAGAACGTTTGAAGTATCTGTAGCACAACACATTATTCACTGGACGTATTCCTTCCCATGTATTTAGGAATAAAATAAAATTCAATAGAAGAAACCTGGAAGATTCTGTTGTAACACTGAATTCCCAGACGCATACCCGAACTTAATTTCATGTATTTCTATTGCAAAAGTAATAAGACAAAAATTTCGGAGACAGTTACACTTCCTCCTCTAGACAATGGGTCCTTTCTAACCTCACAATCGAAAGAGTACGCAATACATCGCATTCACCATAAACCCATCGAAGAGCTGAAGAGCTTAAAGAGTAGCGAGTCACTTTGAAATCCTTTATGATAAAATTTGCACATTTGCATATATATGAAATTTAGGGACCTTGCATACAAATCTCATCTCTTGGAATAGTCATTTTTTTATTCCCAAACAGTTAACGAATCAAAGTTACAGTATCTAGGTTTCAGTGTTGTCTCAAATCATGGAATTCCATACAAATTTGAAGCTTTAAGAAAACATCGAAATAAAATTTCTTGATATTGTACAAACCATCTTCACAGAATGCGAAAACAAATCAATTATTACTATTTCATACTTCCAACCCATAGATTAATAATTACAAAATATTAGCCGAATATTTTTCTACTTAAAAAAGTAGTTTCACGGTCCAGAAGAAGTTACCAATTTATCTTCCTTAAACTTTCGAAACTAATTTCAAGACCATCAACCCCTGAAGCTAAAAGAATAATCTAGATGTTTACGGTGCGAACGTGTTCTAACTCTTGAGTCCTCATTTATTCGTGAAAATGCGATGATACGCAAATTTTAAAAAGGGGATGAAAACATTCAATACAAAAAAGTTTAAAAAAATAAAAAAAAATTTAAAAAATGAAAATTCCAAGCAGTCACCACCACCAACGCCCAGGCAAAGCAATCCAAACAACATCAGGGAGACAGAGTGGCAATCTTTCAATACAGCAAAGGCGTTTGCTGAGTTTCCAGCAGAGAGTAATCAACACTTACATTATTGTAATAATAAAATTATTTTCATTTAGCTTACTCAGTGTCGGGACAATGAATACGTTACATTAAAACTGCACACGAAAATAAATTATATTCGTAAGTCTTGCTACCGAAATAAAAAGATAACATTGCTAAAAGTATATGTGCTGAAAATCGATCATTGCCGACGAGAAACCTTTGTTATTATAAATAGAATGTGTTTCTAGGACTTCAGATAGGCTACAAGTTCCTATCGCGTAGGGATAATTCGCCAGCTGCCTTAATTCTGTTCTGGCGATTTCCCCTGAGTGGTGACGCTCTCTGCTTGAAACAAACACCGCCGCTAGCATATCCAAGCGGTCGAATGACAGGGTTCTTGCGCCGAGAAGAGAATTCGTAACAGCTTTTTGGTTCCTTACCCCCAAAACCCATCTGAAACCTGTAATGTCTGGCGCAGTAAATTGACAAAAAAGGAAACAAAATAATATTTACTTCCATTTTGATTTTCAAGACCACTGACACCAGTTTTACAAAAAAAGACAGCTTTCATCTCAATTTCTTACTTAACATTTTTATATAAAACAATAATGGTCAATGACAAACAAATATCGATAAGTAATAGTAAAATCAAATATTTGTTAACTCGTTAGGTAATCTGTCAATAGTTGAAAGTTCATTTGCTGAAAGGTGAAGGGGAGGGGAGGGGGGTTGAAGACAAAAAGCTGTTAAAAATCCAAGGAACCATTGAACACCAATCCCAAACAACCACCACCATCGCCCCTCGCCGCCCGGCTCCTGCAGCCGCTGGTGGCGCCGCCTACCTGCACGCGCTGCCGGTGGTGCTCGTGGCGCATGTGGTGCTGCTTGAGTTCCTCGCGCCGGTGCAGCAGCGAGAGCGTCTCCGACGGCGCGCTCTCCACCGCGGCGGCGGCGGCAGCAGCGGCCGCGGCGGCTGCGTCGCCCGCCCCCAGGCACGCATCCCCGGGGGGGTCGTCGCCCTCGTCCTCGCTGAAGCTCTCCACCAGCAGCTCCGAGTCGCTCTGCGGGCCACGCGCGCGCGCGCCGCGCCCCTATTACAATGAGCGCGGAGAAAAGCGCGCGTGTTAGCCAGGCCGAGCGCGCCCACAGTGTTCGGCACGGCCTCGCCGCCAGCGCCCCATCATACGCAGCCAAGCAAGAGTTTACCTTCAATGCTCATCACACAAAATGCAACTTGGGTACTTCACTCGAAGAATGAAATCCTGCGCTTTCAGTTCAGTACAAACAAAATAATCTCTTTGCCCTAAAACCTACATTTCGTTCAGGTAAATCAAAATGCAATTCTCTTTGAATCCCTCAATGCCTTAAAAACGAGCATACGGCATCGCATACGTCAACACATCAGAAATAATTCTTCTTCAATGCTTCACCAGTAGTTCAGGAGGTACGCAATCTTTAATGCTTTTCTTTTTTCTTGTGTGTGAAACTTTTTTATCAACACGAATTGTCGTAAACTACAAAATGTACATGTCACAGAGAAACAAGCTACGAAACATTTAAGGTATTATCCATTAGGGGATAATTGCATGGGAAACTGATAAAGTTCTTACAAGAAATGTTTCCATACTTGTCTTCGAAACGCCCAATAGGTTATTTTATAAATATAATATGCAACCTACACGTTTATGGTAAATGACTTACGAAAAGAACATTTCTGCGAACTCAATTTCTTCACCAACCATCCTCGCCCTCTTCCGGAGCACAATCCGAGAACGCATCGTGTTCCAAATGGGAATAGCGACCAGAGCGCACAAACGCTGCGAGAGGAGGCGGCGTCTTGCAAAAAGGGCATCCTCAAATTATACCCTATCAGTACTATGCGATCACCTATCCCAATGTTTTTTTCGTTTCCTTTCCCACAGGTTCTGTGAATACAATCACGTCTGGGCTAAAAATATCCAGCGTCTCGCACGCCTAGGTATGAAGATTACCCTTCACCACACTGACACACCCTCACCACGAGAAAGGCCTCAAGCATCTCTTTCAACTTGTTTCAGAGGTTGTACATGTAAAAACATTCCCAAGAAAAAAAAACAAAAAAAACAACAACAATAAATCACATCAAGTGAACTGGAAAACAAATCTCATGGTATTGACTCCAGGAGAATTACCTTGCTATGCGCTATGATAAAAAATAAAATAAAATCATGAAACATTGATCATGATCATGTTTCAATCATTTCATTAAACGTTTGTTCTATAGCATCTCTTCTTAATGAATTTCAGATTATTTGTGGAACACTGTTAACTAGCAACATTAATATTCCTTATATAAATGAATGTCCAAAGTCGAGTTTTATAATTCACAATAAAAATACAAGTCCAAAAGAGGTTTTAAAAATAGCCTCAAACAGGTGTCCACAAAATCATTGCTTCGAAGTAAAAGCATCTCGAAAACAAAAATTCAAGTTCAATGGCAATTAATCACATAAACAGAAACAAATCTAATGAGAGATTAACAAACAAATCTAGTGAGGATTGGAAACCGAATCTTGCGATTAGCCAACTTCTAAAAATCGAGGGAAAAGTCTTTGGGGGAAAGTTTTTCCCGTAGTTTTTCTTTCTTCCGAAGGAAGCAGATCGAATGGTCGTCTAGAAATTTTCTGAGAGCCGTAGAAGACGCAGTCATCTTGAAATTTCCGAGAGCTGCAGATAACAGAGTCATCTACAAACTTCCGAGTGATGTAGGAGTTGCTTGTAAATCTCCGAGAAATACAGATTTGAAGAGAGGACGCGCGACCAGTAAAATCTGAACGTGCGGAAGCGACGGAGGCGGGGAAGAAACTGCTCCCGAGCCATTTTTCTCAAGAACTGTACGCCAGAGAAGGCACTGCGCTACATTCACGAAAGGAAATCTAATCAATGGATCGGGATTCACCGACGGTGGAGTAAAACGCACGAGCGGAAGGGAGCCACGAAGTCCAGTGAGGACGACGGGTCCGGACACGTCGCCCCTCGTATAATCGTTACGCCGCATCGCTGAGGTGGAAGGCCGAGGCGACATCCCTTCTACAACACGGCCAGAGAAGCGAGTGTGTTGGGACAGGAAAACGAGCGTGGGGGCGCGGCCGTTCTACATAGCGACCGAAGAAGTACGAGCTCACGGACGGACGGAGGCAGCACCACGCGAGACGCGGGTCACCGACCGAAACGGCGCCGGTGAGCCTATATTGTGGTGATTTATCTGTGTTTAATTTAACTGAATGTGAAGTCTGAAGGTTACACGTACAATAAAACCATCTAATGTTAACAACATTTCCATATGATTAATATGTTAGGTTTCCTCTGTTCATGTTGACTGAATAAATCACTATCTCCCAAAATGTTGTAAGTTTTTCATGAAATATTATCCAAGTGTACAAGGGATCTCTTCTAAAAAGATTCAGTTTTGCAAAGACCATTGTAAATAAATGATTTTGTATTCTGAAATAAAAACTACTCGGGAAAAATTAGCATATTTGTTTTTTTAAAATTGTTTTTAAATTAAAACAAAACTGGAAGGCTGACGGATTTTTAGAGTGTAACATCTCAATATTTTGCCAAATTGTGGCTTGGGACTAGCTGATTTCAATCACTTCAATTTTGAATTAACTGCAAACATTCAATATTCACCCCTTCGAAATGTTGTTCTAGGACATGAGATACATGTACTATCAAAAGCAATAATTTAGATAATTCTTTTTCAATAAATTTTCTAATTTAAAAATAAAATATCTGTTTCTGGTATTTCATTTCATTCATATTGTTCTTCAGTGATAGTTATTGACTGATAAAACATCCCAATCGTTTAATTAAACTAACAAAATTAAAAGTAAGTTCATTTGTTTCATTTTAAAATTTCTGTTATAAATTACTTCCTTGAATTGCACCCACATTGTGTGCCATGGGCAGCAAGCACATAAGAATTAATCATCTCAATCATTCTGGGTCAATATCTCACAACTACAATAAATTCTTTTCTATAGTTTTACAAGGTGTGGATGCAATTTACAAATTCATTCACAGATGAAATGGGTGATTATGGTAAACAAAGTGAACAAACCTGAGAGTTTGCAATACAAAAAAATGATTCAGAATAAAACATTATCACTGCCAGATGATTATGACCTTTACCTAAGTTAACAATTAGTTTTGCACAACACAATATAACAATAAAAATGGCAGTTATCCCGTAATTATTTGTATACTTGTCGTTCAGTGAAAAAAGAATGTAACCTAACCTCTATTATTTACGTGTTGTACTCATTTCTGCGGCACACAATTTGTCTAAAACGAAGCTATTGCGGCGATTTGTGTCCCTTTTGTCCCAAATTTGACTCCTAACAATAACACAAGTGATCAATTTCTCAGCATTCATGTCATCCGACATGCACAACACCTGACGTGTGCCAGCTGTGAACAGTGCAGAACAGCGCGATACTAGCAGCGAAAACCTACCAAAGGGTTTTCTTGGCTCTTATCGCGGGTCGCAGCGCTGATCCCGTGATCAGCGCGCTGTCAACATGAACACTTCCATCAGTTTCCATGTGGACGTTCTCGTTGCTTCGCACTCATCGCTGCTTTCATCGTTTCTCGCTGCTCCAACATAAACGCACCCTAACGCTAATGAAGGGGGGAGGGGATTTCAGGGAGCGTTAACCTACATTACAAACGGGAAGGGATGTGTTCGGTGTTACATAGCGTTGATTTTTATTCAACATTTGCTGATATAATTACTTTTATTCAGACACATACTAAAACATTAAGATATTAAATTAAAAAATATAAATAAATTAAAGAATGTAGGCGGTAATTTTTACAATAGGAAATATTTTTTGATCAATGATAAACTGATTAAATCTGTTAATTACGAAGCAAATATTCAAAACTGATATGTAGTGTATTGTAGAATTCAATTAAATTCTGACAATGGTATCTCGCCTATGCATCATCCACGACAGCGGATGCATGGCTTGTCAGTAATTGTCTTGCCTACCCTACCTTCACTCTAATTATTTTCCCAATTAATTGTTAGGTGGGGTCAGCATCACCAACTAATTCCAACTTTAATTACCATAAATTGCAATATACAACACAAATAAAATTAATACAAATGGCATTTAATGTTATATTTTTACTTACTGTAAATTGGGGGAGTTGTCACATGCTTTAGGTAATTATTAAGGGATGTTTCAAACGCGTGTTACAGGAGGAGAGGGGGGTATTCAAAATACTCCATATTTGCGTTACGTCACAAGTAACAAGTAATAAAATCTACAGTATATAATTTCAGCAACCGTGTCAACTTGGATGTTCTGGTTCGTTTGTTCTCGTTTCGCAGACGAATTCCTCACCTGGTCGTCGGCGCAGCCGGCGGAGGAGCCGTGCGTGGACGACTGCACCACGGACACGTACTCGCTGCCGCCGTGCTCGTTCTTCTGCAGCTTCAGCACGGGAGGGTCCACGCCGCACAGGAACACGGTGCCGAAGAAGACGATCTTGTGGACGCGCGCTGTCACCTGCGCGATCTCCTGCGGACACGCCCCTTCGCATCTAGCACGCCACACACCTCCCTTCCCTCTCCGCACTTATTTTGGCGTGTCAAACATCTCGCAAATTGGCCATGAGTTTAATCAGTCGCGAGAATTTTGCGGCATTTTCATACGAATGACGTAACGGAAGGGAGAGAAGTTTGGTTTATTTAATAGGGTAACCAGCGATCTGACTTCGGAATTCAAGGTAATTTTCCGGTTTTCCAGGCCTGAGAATACTAATTTTCCAGGTTCTTTTTTGCACATTGCAACATATTTTTACCTTCTATCGCTTACGCAGCAGAGAGAAAGTTATGCAATGTTGTGGGGAAAAACTGCGAATATTCGGCAGAAAAACTCTTACTGATGGGTCCTGGCAGGGAAAAAGTGAATAAATCCAGTGGCAAAATTTAGAAAAGAAATCCTCTAGCACGCGGTATAGCCAGAATCCATGTTTTGTGGGTCCTTGATACTAAACACTCTGTTGACGGCAAAACGTCCGTCCGTCAGTGAGCCTAAACCGTTCGGTCAATTTTCTTTAAAATCGATATTGCTCAATCGATCTGGCGATGCCACAGCCCCTTAAATTTGAAATCGGTATTTTAATTTTTTTGTAAGCGGAGGGAACTATACATGAAACCCCTGGGACATTTTCAAAATTTTCAAAGAAATTGCACCATTGTTTTTGATTATTTTGTTTTGTTGGATAGTGTGAAGGCAATTTAAGAGATTAGTGCAGGTATCGTGTTCATTGAAAACCCCAATTATTCGAAAATTGCTAAAGTTCAACATTTTTCGGCGTCCTCCTACAATTACATATTATTATTAAAGATAGATTAAAATTGGTCTGTATAATTTTTCGAAATTTTGAGTAGTTTTCGCATAATTTTCTGTGAAATATGGGCAATGTTTAATTTTGTTTAAACAAGTTTTTCTCAAAAGCGGCATCAACAATTTTGTTTCAATTTTCACCACGGATAGAGTTTAAGACGTTCAGGAGTGCAGGTCTCATGTTCCTTGAAAATTTTGATTTTTCTCTACATCTACAATTATGAAGATATTCTTTTGTAAGTGAAATGTGTTCATTAAAAACAGACCTTTAAATAATGTCATGTTTAATTTTTCGAAAGTAGATTTTTTCGAAATTTTGTGTCAAACGTTGACTTTTGAAAACCATTTTTTTCAAAGAACTGCACTTTTTTTTCTTTTCTTTCTTTTCAATTTGGACCTTAGATAGCGTAAGGACGCTAAAGCCAATGGTGCAGGTCTAATGTTAGTTAATATGCTCCATTATTCCAAAACAGGAAAAAATAAATAAAAAAAAATATGCGTCTACTTACAACTTCATTTGCGAAGATACATTTTTTTCTTAATGAAATATGTTCATAAAAATCTATCTAATAAGGTCTTCTAATAAGGTCATGTTGAATTTTTCGAAAATATGAGTATTTTTTGTGAAATTTTTGAATCAAACATAGTAGCTCGTTTCGAATTTCCTGAGCTTCGTGAACATAATGAGAGGCGTTTAGAAGCTATGATTTTTATACAAAAGTAGATTGGTGGAAGGTAATAAAATTAACTTCGAACTAACAAATTACTTCTTTACTTCACGAAATTCTGATCGCTGATTATGGTATGTTTCATTTGTATACGTTTGAAATTACTACTGTTCCTGGCTATTGAAATACATGCTGATTTGCACCAAAGGCGCGTCTTTGAATTGGTGGAGTTTAGATTATATTAACAGTATTTCTAATAATTTACATGAAAGAAAAATTGAAAAATTAATAATAAAATTATTAAATTTATTAAAAAATTAATAAATTTGTACCAACATTTTAACTTTAATTTCATATTACTACCTGTGCTGCCTTGGGGAACAATGCAGCGATGGAAATAGGGTCTACTCGTATTATTTCCTGGCGCGCAACCCCATTGACTAAATGTACCGCAAAATACTTATAGGAAAAATCAATAGATCGCAGCACTATCACAGGGAATTTACTAGACCGATAACGTCTGAAGAAATGGTCCGATATTCGATCTGTAAACGGCAATGGACTCCTTTTTAATATAGAATTTACGCTACGAAGCCGTTTTTTCAAAAAAGATTTCCAAAATGTTTTAAAAAGTTTTTTCTCATTCCGGGAAGAAATTAAAAAATATGGGCTTATAACTCCCTTCGGCGTGCAGCCTACGGCACGGGAGGAGGCCGTGCTTTGAGGCCGACAAGCCGGGCAGCCGGTTTATGCTTTCCTCCCTTTCAATCTCAATATATTTTTCTCCACTTATCAAACTAGCTGCAACTCGCCTGCGTGCTATTTTACCACTTTTTCAATTTTTTCCGAAAGTACGCAAACAGTTTTAAAATTAGCTTCGGCGATTTTACTTGGGAAAACAGGTTCATCAGGTGAAATCTATCAAGGAGACAAACGCCGTTTTGAGATCAAAAATCAAGTCACAGGATAAATGAGCTCGTGCGTAATCTCGGCTCATTCTTTCTGATAGTGGAATGATAACGGAAGATTTAGAAGTAAAATGTATGTAAAATATGATGTTAGACCATGAAATATTGGTGATATCTACTCAATTAGTTCAATTTTCTTTTTGAAGTCAGTTTCCAAATTGGAATCGATATTTTGAGTTATGTCTCAAATTTTTTGATGGTATTCGAAGGAAGAAGGTAATATGTGAACAAGATATATAGTTTTATTCGACTATTACAGATGATACGCGATCGTTTGGTTGTGTTACAGCATCACTAGTTTGATAAGTGGCGAAAAATATATTGAAATTGAAAGGGAGGAAAGCATAAACTGACTGCCCGGCTTGTCGGCCTGAAAGCACGGCCTCCTCCCGTGCCGTGCTGGGTTTGGCCGTTCGGCCGCGTCGAGGGAGCGCCCACAAGGGTCGGGTGACGCAACTGCGTGGAGCGGGAAGGAGGATGACGTGTTTTTTATGAAATTTCACTTTACGCCGCTCCTATTCATCCGATTTGCATGATGACACGGCGTTGGATTCAGGAAGCACGTCGTCATCGCGCTATAAGCCCATATTTTTTAATTTCTTCCCGTAATGAGCAAAATGTTTAAAAAAACTTTTGGAAATCTTTTTTTGAAAAAAAAAAAAACGGCTTCGTAGCGTAAATTCTATTTTAAAAAGGAGTGCACTGCCGTTTACAGATCGAAAATCGGACAATTTGTTCAGACGTTATCGGTCAAGTAAATTTTGCTTATTTTGGTGCTGCCACGTGGTGGCGACAAATTGAATTGGTGTCGGTACATTAGATCCTCCTTAAGCCTTAAGATCTCTGCGTGTTAATTTTCTTCAAGCTCCCTGTCAATTCGGACATTGTCACTCTTAATCTCCGTGTAGGCTATAAGCAAAGATAGCTTCGACTGCGCTCTCCTACAAAGGAAGTTAAAATTACCGTTAAATATTATGGACGTGATAACATGGTCGTTTCGATCGGAAAAATCGCAGTGGTACCGCGGATGTGATTAAAGAAGTAGTGCGACATTAATAGAAACTCAAACTTACATTCATTGTAGCAGTGTTAATAAATGAAATCTGTATCTAGCCTCCCAATAAGTTTAATCCGCATTTTCGAGCTGAAACAGCTTTGATTAGAAATTAGAATACGCTTTGGCAAAATGTGTGTGTGTGTGTGTGTGTGTATATATATATATATATATATATATATATATATATATATATATATATATATATATACATATACATATTAGCAGAACCAGGTAAAATTATTTAAAACTTACACATCTGCAGAAAACTTCCTAGGTAATGAAACGTATACTCACCATATCAGTATCTTTGCGACAATACATGTTATCTTGAGTGTTGTACATTAGGGGAGTGAAGTCACACAGAACAGCGTCTTCGGGCAGTCTCACAAGATCACAGTCTGTAAAGAAGGTATTTGTAAGAAATACGATTTGTTCGTTGCCTTTTAACGTAAGTTACGACAATCAGCTCTTTTCATTATTTCAAACAAAATGTACAAGAAGCCACAATACCGTTTTCAAAAACAAATGAGAAGTGCAAAAGGTAACTACAAATCGCCTAAAGCCGAAAGCATAATTTATTTACACGTTATCTTTTTATAATTTTCTCCAGTACTAGTTCAATGTACACTATCATTCATATTTACTGATTTTTGAATTCATATTTTTGAACTAGTACTAAATATTAAATTAAGTTGCAATTCTAAGATTATATATGGATAGAATTCTGTTTCAGGTATCAAAGAAAAAAAGAAAGAGAAATTGAAGAGAGGATAATCACGATTAGTGCCTGGTAGTTTGGCAAAATGCCTTCTTATTAAATTATTATTATTATTATTATTATTATTATTATTGCAATCACTTAACGGTCTTTGATTCTGTTCTGAAATTGCATTTTGCTTTTTTATTTGCTATTAGACAACAAAGACGAAATTAATATTTCGCCTTTCATTCTTTCCTTCTTTTTCCGTCATTATTTTCCTATTTTTCTCGGTCAAATAATACTTTCTCCGCAAGCCTGGATAACAGGTAGGCAATGTCGCGTTTAATCTTTCTCTGTAAACGGAGGTGCCATATCAGGCAGAAAGTGCTGAATTTGGGCTCCAGGACCTCTTCTGAGGACAGAGTTCTCTGTGTAGAATATAAAATCCGTCTCGGTTCAGGGCTGGCGAGATTGCTCATAAGCTCATCTGGCATATTTTACCTGCCTTGTTGCACCCCTATTTTAGCCAGAATAAATGTTTTGTCTACTTTAGGCCTGAACGTTCGGACTCAACGCTTATAAAGTAAATAGGAGTCAGTGATAATTGTTCAAAGAATTTTCATGCAGCGACTGCCGAGCGCAGCACTGCAGGCCATGAGGGTACTTACTTTCCTCAGGCGTCATGAGGAGGAGGTCATCTGGAACGTCTAACCGCTCCAAGAGATTCACAAGCGTAGCAAGACGACTCCACGCATCTCCAGCGGGTCTGTGAACAAACATCCTTCAATGAAATTCTATCCAGAGACTTTTGCAAACGACAATCAATATTTATTCTTACTGTCAGTAAAGAAGAAGAAGAAGAAGAAGAAGAAGAAGAAGAGGGAGAAGAAAAGAAAAAGTTAAGTTGTAAACAAGAGACACAAATCGACGAAACGAAAATGATGGCGCAATTGAAAGAAAAA
>CAXIVR010000006.1:128877030-128927030 GCA_964035755.1 Teleogryllus oceanicus
TGGGTACAAATTTGATGAGCCCATCAACATACACAACAGAAGATTGGCAGAGAACTTTGGTTGAAGAAAGGGAGCACGTTTGAAGGGAGCACCCCGAACTTCGATTAAAGCAGCGGGTACATTGGTTGATTTCAGTTCCATTTCAAGAAAATCTTTGATGATCAAGGCCCTTCACCAAATCGCCAAGGATCTTCGATTCTTCGCGTGTGCCCAGCAGGAAGCAACAGGTTGGGCTGCGAGCGGTGTGGGCGGGGGCGGCTGGCGAGTCTCCGCGGTTCGGTGAGCGCGTTCGGTGCCGGGAGTAACGGAAACGGCCCGTAGCAATGCTGACGAGTAAACAAGTACTAATTACTATTTAGAGAGCGACTGCGCTCGTCCGAATGCAGAGGCTAATTGCCACCAGCGAACGAGCGCGCGCACAGTTCGAAGCCCGCGTTCTACCCGCGTCGCCCCGCCCCGCTCTGCGTGGCGCCGGCGGAGATCGCACCGCGGCCACGGCTGCCCCGACCGGGCTCTCTCGGTCATTAACATTAATACATATTCAATGGCAAAAAAAAACAACAAAAAAACGAAAACAAAACAAACGACAACTGTTCATTCAGCAAGAATAGCATTCCGCTGGGTAGAGGTAAATGCAGGCCATTCATTTGAGGCACTGTTGCGGCGGGGGGCGGAGAGAAATTGCCCGGGGTGACGAACAACGCAGGCAGAGAAGCAACGCGAATACGGTGGCCAGGGTCTGGTGCGAACCTCTGCCGTCTTCGATGCGAACCTCTGCCGGAATCACAGTATTTTGTAAGAAGCTAGATTTTTTTTAACACTAACACTAAAAGAATATGGCTCACATCGAAATTCTATTTGTTTTACTCCATTTTTTATTCATTATTAACTTATAACCTTAATTTTCTCTCTAATTTCTGAAAATAATGTAATTAAAATGCGAAGATGTAATTTTACGTAATAAATATTATAGGTATTCTTAATAAGAACACAAGTAGATGCGTCTGCATATATTTGTACGTAATTGGAAACAAATGATTGCCCCGAGGAATCAATAAAAATCTTTGAAAGTAAGACTGATTCTATGTCTGCATATATTGATAGATGATATCAATAATTTCATTGCATAGAAGTCGATTTCTCGCCTGTTATGAAACATACCCTACTTGTGAACCATGGACAGCACCCAGTGAAAGCGTACATAATGTGGAAGAGGCAATCTGTAATATCCCTCCCTTTCAAGCAACACCAAGGACATTCGCACACACTCGTTTCCAGTAATGGAAAGCTACGTCATCACACGCCTCTACCACGCGCATGCGTTCATTGCAAATTGGAAAATCAGTTCCTAGCCATTATCATCCTCCTGCAGCCCCCTCCCAAAAATAATACTAGTCTCTAACGTGCATATTACGGGGCTCTTAGCAACCACGCCATGTGCTGTTTAGGGGCACAATTAGAATACTTACTTTCTCTATTCCACAAACAAAAATTAAACCAATAGGATATAATGAATTCGTCCTCTACGAGCCAATCAGGGACGGATTTCCGCGCGTTTTATTGCTGCAGATCCCAGCGGGCGTCGTTGGAGACACCTGGGGCGCCGGCAGGGGGCGTGGCGGGGGGCGTGCTTCATGTGCATCCACATTGTTTACGGGCGCGCGCATGCGCCGCGACTGCGCGCGCGGAGGCTGATAGCAAACGTCTCTCCTCGGCGCTGATGGCTGCATTCCACTCGTCAGGTAGCACAATGGAGCGCGGCCGCGCACTGCGGCATCGAAATATGCGGCAGTAACGTTTATTCTGAGGTACATTAGAGAACACGCAAGTCGGGATCACGTGGGAGCTGACAGCCCAGGATTACTGCGCTGGTGAAGTACAAAGTAAGGAGAAGCAAATGCGTCGCTGAAATACCAGCATTGTTTTCGACTCCGTGCACACAGAGGATCCAAGTCTGACTGCATCTAACTCTTGTTACTCGTTCTAGTTACAATCGATAATGTAACTGTGTAATTATTGTGACATACCAAAAATGACGGACATTTTTGATTAGGCCAACAAAGGTCAAAATGTTGTAGATATTGCAAAAGACTTCGGTTTCTATGATATAGATACGCAGATGACACCATAGCAACGCGAGTTCGTCCTGAGACGTGGGCTTCTATGGTGCAGATACGCAGAAGGTACACCATAGCAACGCGAGAAAAAAAACAATAGAAAAACACAGCGACATTTGAAGGGTGGACCAGATTGGGAATTAGGACATTCCGACTCGTGTCGTGGTGGTGAGTAGATCGCGTGTGCAGTTTTTCTTGAGGTTAATTATCAAATCGGGACTTGTAATATTTCGTGAGAGTGAACATTGAACTTGGAATATTTCCGCATTAGGTGTGCAGCGGGAATTAAAATTTTCTTCCATTGCAAACTCGGACTTATATATTTTCATGAGTGAACTGGAAAATGAACTTTGAATACGTGGTGAATACAACGTCTTGGTGAAGTTGCATGACTTGACTTACGAATTGTATCAGTGAATTGTGAATTGCCAGGTTAGGCGATAGAAAATAATATTAGAAGGATATTATTCCGACTTGGAAAAAGTAATCAGTTTGAAATAGGTGAGGCGTAAGATATAGAGTATAGGCAGTGTTTGTGAAGTGGTTGGAGAAAGTTTCGACTTGGTCGCTGATCAGATTGGATTATTGTACGCGGCGACATCGAGCGACGTGCGCACGAAGAGGCAAGGAAGGTTAAAAGGTTCTATAACGCTGTTATTGCAATTACGAGAAAAATGGTCATGACTTGCAATAATTAATGATAGTCTGCTAACTTTTGGCAGTAATAATAAATTATAATTCATAGTTTGAAAGAAAGCTTATTCTTATTTGCCATTACATGCAATCCTTGAGTAGATATTTTTGAATTATTTTCAGATTCCTCGCCACTCCGTATGGATGGCAGATTGAGTAATTGGTTGCGGAGTAAGTAGCAACAATTACTTCATAAGAACCCGGCGTCTGAGCTAGTAGGATTTACATTTATTTGTAATATATCTGAAGACAGTAATAGATAATCAGGAATTCAAGTGTAACCTTTTCCTTGTGCCCAAATTATTTATAAATTCGGAAATTGGTTAAGATTTACATTTATTATTAGTAATTAAATAAAAAAAGTTTTATTATAAATACTTTGGGAATACAGAAAAACAACTCTTGAATATCCTATTGTAAAGCTTCTCTCAATTCGTTAACTCTACAGCCGTAATACGACTTTCTTGCGGCAGAATGAAGCTGAATGAACATAGTCGAAAATTACGTTAACATGTAATTGAAAGGCTCGGGAGTATATAGTAAAATGTCATTATAGGTTCAAATGAAGCTGTAAAGTAAACTATCTCCATAACATAAATAATTTAAAACAAACTTTACTGAATTGCTCTGCCATTTATTGTCAAAACTCAATACTACACAACCATATTAGTCAAGGGCCCTATCCAAGGTAGTATCTCAATTGTTTTTCCAAATTTGGCACAGCATTTTGTGATTGCAAATCCTGTAATTGTAGTATATTCCAGTAATATCCATAGGTTCTATAATTTTAGAAGTTTGATGAGAGATACACGATATACCAATGTTTAATTGCACAAAATTATTTATTCCTAACTTGTGTCACAAAAACAATGTTGATAAATACCAAATCAATTACGTATCAAGGAAACTAGACAATACGTACGCTAAAAAAATAACACTGCAAGAGCATCAAGACGGAATGCCGTGTTCTCAATAATAGCCCATAATTTGTTTGCATCGCATTTTTGCTAATGCATTCCTTTTATTTCGCTATGCAAGGCTAAGTGCAGAACAAGCGCGTGTATCTTTGCGCGGACGGACTTCCTCCCTCGCGGGCAAGGCCGGCGCCACGAGTAGGTTGACGACTCAGCTTCCCCTTCGCCGGCATTCTTCCCTTGCGACACGGGAAACTTCTCGGCATTCGCATGGCGCACAAAAAGGCGCGCACGCTACCGGCTGGTTGGCAGGCGCGGAACGGATGCGGTGACAGCTCCAATTACACCTGCGGCTCCTTTGCAAGGACGGCGTTGCGTCGGCGCCGGCGTCGGCGCCGGGTGCAACGACCCGTGACAAGGGCCAAGCGCATCACTTCCTGCTTTTAAATACAGCTTTTAACGCGATATTGCCGAGATGGTTACGACGAAGGGTGACGTTCGACGTAAAATAGAAATGTGAGACCGTATTTGAGAATTGTTTTTCGAAAACCATTACATTTTGTGTCTGAAATTTTATTGTAAATCTGCAGTAGAGTTGTCGTGTGGAAACTGTATCCTTGGGATCAGGAGATGTCCCGAAAAAGCGCAATAGTCATCGATATGATGCGAGGTTCCTTTCCTAATGGAATGCTGAAGAAATAAATTCATAAATCTGTTCAAAGTCCAGTACATCTAATTACACATCAATGAACATAGTCGTGCTAGAATGCTTATAGACGTATACTGAGCAGCAACTATTTTTCACCCCCTAAATGGTTATTTGTTTTCCTTTAGACGTGGGTTTCCTTCTCTCCCACAACTGGAAAAAGTTGCTCAGTTGAATACAGCAACGGAGCGGTAACGAGGAGATCTAAGTTATATTCATGAGCTGGATAACTAATACTTTGAATATAAATACAATTGTCACATAGTACTAAGTTCGCATAATAGGTTACATTCACTGGGCGGTTCCGACGCTTCTGCCTATCCAAGAAGGTGAAAAGAGTGTGGTGAATATTATGTATAAAGTAGTCACTAAGTTATGAAAGAAACACAACATTAATGTCCCCTAAATTGAAAAGAGAAATTAAGGTTGCGGATAACCCTAATATATAGTTCTTAACTGCACTATAATGTCTCGTCAATGAGAAAAACAATAAAACAAGTATTGATTAACGAGACAGCGGTGTGAACGTATGTTACATATTTAATATAGATTTCCCAAATAAACAATCATTCCTTCGGAAATACTGTGCTTCAGGCGACACCACTGCTCTACATATTTATGAATCTGAATTTTCACGTACCCCAACGGTAAGCGCCATCATATCAATATTACGTCGTCGGAGACACGCGCCAAAAAGTTCGCTCTTGTTTACGTGACAGGGATTCAAAGAAAGGGGGGTTTCCGAGAAGAGTCTGGTCGCGAGGGGACGGGTGAGGAGCGAGGCGAGGTGGGTTGGGAAAGTAAAACAATTTTAGAAGATGTCACATAAACAGGGGCCGAGTGCGCCGCCTCCGCAAATGAACAATAGCAGCAACCCGCTCCACATCGCCCCAACCTGTCTTGCTTGCACCTCTCCCGCGCCCCACCCTGCTGCCTTCGGACGCGGCGCTCCCGAGAAAAGTATTTTTGCAGCAAACCTAATTAAATCGCGACGCTTGCGGTCGGCTCACAAGCACAGCACGGTGGTTGGTGGCAGCGGGAGCGAGGGAGGGAGTGCAGGTCTCGGCGAAAGCAACCGCCCAACCGGTCCACATTCTCGACCGCTCGTCGCACCTTTTCCTCACCCCACTCAATTCTCAGACGAGACAACGAAGGTCTTCGCAGAAGACTAAGGTATATGTCAGGGTTATCAACGGCTTCATCAGCTGTTCTGGCAATTGATGAGCCTGCACTGGAAGTTTCCCAAGCTGCAACTCCACCTTCAAGCATCTGATTCGACCTACGAGAGAATATCGGGAAATTCCAATGAAAACGAAAACTAACTATATACTTTTTTCTTTTTGGTTTGGACGCTAATCAAAGCGAAAAATAATTTTATAACGTTATACTCATCACTCGTCAACAACGTATCCCGCAAACTTAAATGACCACATGGACCAACAAAATCGAATTCGAACAAATTCCAACAAATCGACTTATTGAAAATTAACTTATTGAAAATGTTGCAAGCGGGCCAATACTATCCAATTCTGAAGCCGCCTCCAGCACGCCATTCACCCGGGCAATCAATCAATGGCGGGGAGTGGGACGGGCCCGTGCGTGGAGTGTGCGCGCCACGTCATCCTCGTAGGCACGCGAGACGCGTCTGGGCGCCCCCACCACCTGGCGCGACGCTTTCCGAACACGTGCGACCTGAGTGAATGCTGGCACGCACCCGCCGCCCTTCGCATAGCGGCGAAATGCGGGGCCACTACCGGAAACGAAGCAAGGGCACTCTAGCAACACTCATATCAATGACCGCCAATTAATTATACGTGAAATCATTCTCTAATTTTTCTCAGCGAAAAAAACGCTGGTTTGGACATAGACATGTTGTATTTAAAAAAGTTAGCATAATGAAAGAATTGTTTACTTTGAAATTCTTGACAACGCGAGTTGTGTTCCGAAGCAAAATGAAGTACACCAAGACATGAAATAAAGTACTCAAAATGAGTTCAAGTGAATGAGTTAAGTGAACGGAGAATCGCAAAACGAATAATACACAAAGCACACTAAAGACAGTAAGAAACATAGCTGACATTAAAATCCGATAAAGAGGCAGATGAGATCCAAAGAAATCACAAAACAGCTCAAAGCAAAAAATGAAAAGGCTTTAAACAAATTAACGAGAACGTATCGAAAGGAAATAATAGAATTTAAAAAAGCCACGAACAAATTGCAGCAATAGAAACTAGTGGTACTAAAACAGTAAGTACTTTAGCGCCGGTTCTTTCAGGCAAAAGCACGCGAAAGTACAGATTTTGAAATCTCTTTGATATTTTAGTTGTACGAAGACACCGAAAAAAATTGAATTTTTGCAATTTTCGCAAAATCGGAGTTTTTAACAAAAATGACACCTGTACTAGACTCTTAAATATTCTTTATATTATCCAACAACAAAATTTAATCAAAAACGATGGCGCCAATTTTTTGAAAATTTGGAAAATGCTCCAGGGTCTTCGGGTAAAATATTCCCCAAAATTAAAATCTCGGTTTCAAATTCAAAGGGCCGCAACATCAGCCAGATCATACGAGAATATCAATTTTGGAGAAAATCGGCTGGACGACTTAGCCGCTAGCGTTTGTTCACAGACACAGACAGACATTCGATTTTTCGGCCTAGAAGGATTTTCCTAAGGATGAGCCAAAGTGACAGTTCGCGTAACAAGTGAACATCACATGTAATTCAGAGAAGTATCCCTCCGCTGTGACAGCTGTTCAGCCACGCTTTTTCGTAAAGTGCTAATGGCTCCTGTGAAAACATCCGTTTTCAGAAGAGTTTTGCTGAGGTATATGCACGTACGCGAGTCCAGGAAATATTTAAATTTAATTACATAACTCGAAAATCTCTTAAAATCCTCTCACGATCAGTAAAAGAAAACTGCCACGAATGTAAATAGAAAGCAAAATGACTTTAAGCCAGAAATACGTGCACCGGTACGCATCTCGCATTCAAGTCTCTGTTTTAAAATAAACATAATATATATTACACAAAAAGCAAATTTAATGTAATGTTCACAGAAAAAAAGGATTTTTACAGAAGTGCACATAACACTGCAGCCGAATTTCAATTATTTCTCGCGGCGCACTATATTTTTGTCGGACAAGGACATCACAAAAGGAAGCGTCGAAGCCATTTACAAGTTAGCCAACTGCAAACGAACGAATGCAGGGAGGGAGTCTGATGGGCTCGAGGGCACGACTATAGAACCTTCAGTTATGTTGCCAGCACTAGCTGTCACTTTGGTTCATCCTTAGGAAAATCGTTCTATAACAAGGACCCACAAAACATGAGTGATGGCTACACCATGTGTTAGAGGATTTTTTTTCTAAATTTAGGAACGGAATTTATCCACTTTTTCGTTACCAGAGCCCAGTAATAACGGTTTTTCTGACGAAAAATCGTCGTTTTTCGCGCATTACATACCTTTTTCTCTACTCAGTAGCGAGAAAGTAAAAAAATCTTTATATAACTCTTGGCAGGTAGATGAGTGGGTGTTTCGGAGCGCAGCGAGGTGGCCCAGAGGCCGCGGTTCGCACTATTCCGCTCCGGTTGCGGCGGGAACAGCGAAGATTCGGCTGGCCGCGGAGGGCGTTCTTGGAAAATCGCGCGTTATGGAGCCGTAAAAAATTGGTTTAACGTCCAAGAGACGTGTCGCGCGCTTGCAAATAAAGAAGGGGCGGCGCGGCGACGGTTTCCGCGAACGGCGCGGCATGCGAGACGGCGGCGGCGGCCGACGCGCCGAGCGGGGAGCGACGAGGGCGGGTGATGAAGTGATGAGCGCGCGGCTCCATGAAAGACTTGCTGCCGGTATGGACGCCGCCAACGTCATCAAACATCTTATTTGCATGCAAATGCACAACTTATGCCCTTCAATACAACTCATGCGAAAACAGGCATTCCCAAGTCTGTGAGAATGTACTTACACCAGTACAAAGGCTTGCAATTATTCAGATATCAGCAAGCACAGAAGTCACAATAAACAGTGAGTCCAACAGAGCAAATAATAGGAACTGAAGGAAGTTTACTATACAATCGTTGTAGTTCATTTAATTCGCATGTCAACGTCCCGCTTTTTTGGACAAACACTCATTTATCAATAAAATAAACTAGTGACTACTATACTGGAATTTATAAGATTTACTATCACCGTTTTTTGTTCGGTTACTAAAATTATATACGTAAGACGCTTTGCCTTTTTCATTTCTCAATAAACAATTCATGTTTCCACAGAACGAAGTTAGCATTTTCGTATAATCGAATAACATTTTTCATCGTTCTATATGTCGTTACGAAAAAAGTAATGAGTATCAAATTTCTATCAAATATTCCTTGAGTGGTATATAAAGGTCAATAAATTTGAAAATTGTCGAATTTGGCGAGGTCGAAACTAGAACATCACGAGCGGCAGACCCCGACAACACCGTCGACATCTTTCATGCGAGTTATGTTAAACGATACATTTGAGTAGATGTACACGTAGAAATACCCGATACATAATTTCAGATTAAATGTTAAAAATGGAATAGCTCGTTCTCTTTCGTCAAGAATTACACGTTTCCAGAATGGAAATTCGAAAGGAAAACAAGAATAAGACATCTAGATTGTGAACCATACAGCCTTTGCGGTTCCCGAGTACCAGTTATCGCTATCTTCAACTTCTGCAGCCGCGACAAGACGGAAATATTCCCTACCTGCATTCCACGGACTGCATAAAATCAGGGCCCAGACAAGGTGTAGACATACTCCGTTACCCTACTAGTCTACAAGCTCCGCGTCTATTCGGGCTGGCCATAACAACAGGAAGCGGTCGGGAGTGCGGCGAAGTGGGCCGCGCGCGGACGGCGACAGTCCACGAGCCACACAATTCGCCCATTCTTCCTGGTTGTCATAATGCACTTGACCGAACTGCGTGTGCAGGTGCAGCGCGGCCGAGAATACCCAAACAGTGGCCGCGCGGTCGCCAGCTGCCCCGCGCGCACCGACTGCCGCCTTCGCCATTCAGGCCAGGAATGCGAGACGCGCGCTGCACTGCGTCGCGTCGCGCTGTCGAAACCAGAACAAACACACATCACAGCGCCGGGCCCCGTCACAGCCGTCGACGTCTTTCACGCCCCGCGCCGTAAACTTCGGGCACCGTTCGTCCAAGCGCATCCCTCCAGCGTCGCAGCTTGGCATGACAACGAAATGCTGCAACGACCGTGTCTGGGTCAGCGTGCGCTTAAACGTATAACGACAAAGAGTTGAAAAGCCACTCAATCTGCACGTACCTCACACAATAAAATTTAAAAGAGCCGCAAAAGAAAAAGTTTGCACATTGTGATATACCAAAATGTCATTTTTATTATGGAAATGCCATTTTATATGACATAGAATATAGGGATGTCAATAGACGATCACGAGGGGGTCGCTAAGTGACAAATAAACAACCGGCGTTGAGGATCACTTTTCGTTAGGTTGAAATGACAGCAGAGGCGGAATAAGCATTGTTTTGAGACACAAAAGAAAAAGATATAAAAATTCGGAAGCATCCGAATTGTTAGAAGAATTCGCTTGAGCAACGCGGTGATGAGCGGGTCGGCTCCTGATATATTTTACCAGGTCGAGGAAAGACTGTAATTGACAGTTGTATAAAATTAACTATCGTTTTTATATTAGGATAGAGCGTTCTTGTAGGAAGTAAATGTGTCTAGGCGTCCACCCGCGACGCAAGTGAGGGAAGTCACGGATTATAATAGTATCGCCGGGAGAATTTGGAACCAGATCACGGACATTAGGCGAGGACTTTATCCAGAAGCAAGATTCTGCTGCGTCGACGGAGAAGGTTCTACGGAGCGCCATCGAACGAAGAAGTGAAGAGTGCGCGAAGACCCACGAATGAAGGTTTTATAACTATTGTAATATAGAGAAAAGTGGTCATGGCCAAAGACTGATTCATTTTTATTATCATTATAATAAATTATAATTTGTTAAGTTGAAAGAAAGTCATTGTTCGTTACGTGCAATCCAGCATTTTAATAAGATTTTCAGATTCCTCGCCACACCGGGTGGATGGCAGACTGAACAATTGGTTGCAAAGTTGCAACACTTATGAACTTCAAACCCCAATTAACTGAGCTAGCACAACATCCTTTAGGAAGGAGAGATATTTAAATTACACGGGAATCATTAGGTTTCAAGTGTAACCTTTTCTTGGCGCCCAAATTACATTTATCAGTGTTTTTAAATACAATGACGGGGCTTGTTTCAAATTGGCACCAGTCAACGTCGGGCATGTTTCAACATTGGACAGCAGATTCGGGATAACATGAACCAAGTGAATGGCTTCTAAACATGAACGACAAAAGTTATGAAAGCAGTTTGCGGTAAATTCACTCAATAAAGCAAGTTGTAAATTCAATCAGTTAAGGAAAACCTACCAAAACGGAAACAAAATCACAATTAACAGAGCTACCTGCACCGAAAATCAAACCTAGAAAACCGCTCGTAAACAGAAGCGAGCGGCCCAACTCCGAACACACAGCTCAACAACGCAGTTGCCTTCCGATCGAATCAACTCTCCTCTAGTAATTAAACTCGTGCATAATCTTGGCGACTACCACAGACATTTCTGACGGCCCGGACGCCAGACGAGCGGGCCACCGCAGCGGCGGCCACACGTTCAGGGGGCCGGTACAGCACAGCTCCAGCGCGCCTATTACTCCCTAATTGAGACAGTAAATGGGCGGGTTTATGGCCGCACCGTGGAACCTCCCGAGCGGCTGCTGAGCGCCGCATTCCTCGCGGAGGCGGACTCACGAGAGGACGAGAAGGACGGGCGAGGAAGAGGGGAGAGGGAGAGTCAAAGACGATGGCAATCGGGCTTATGCAAGACAAGTAATTAGGATTAGAAAGTGATCGAAGTCGGCGAGAAAACTGATTTCATGAATTTTCAGAAGAAAAATACAAGACAAAAATGGACACCTAAGGAAAATAAAAGAAGGTAAATAAGAAATAAGTGGCTCAAACGAGATAAACGGTGGAGAGCGGAAATAAGGCAGGGAGGAATATATGGACAAGAAGGACCAACGAAAGACGGAGAAGTGATCGATGCAGCTGTATAATCTGTGAAGGGAGATGGCAGGAGAGGAGGAAGAGGAAGAGGGGGTGTCCTGAGGCCGTCGTGCCGGCCGGTGTCGTATATCTCGCCTCGTTCTCCCTCCGGCCCGTGAATCTCCTCGACCCGCGCGTGGGAGGGGCCGGTGCCGCAGCTCCCACGCACCGCCACAACGCGCATGAAATGGTCGCGCGGGGCAGCCAACGGCCGGTCCTCGAGGGCACAGCTAAGGGCCCGGGAAGTGCCACAGTTTTCGTCTTAGCTGTTACTCGATTCTGTCGTGTGTGTGTGTTTCAGGCACCGTCACTATTACTCTAAAACATAAACACATTAATAATATTTTATACGTGTATCAATACATTTGCTTCAGTAACATCACGTGGCAGTTTTCTGTCAGAAAACGAATGGGGAAAAATGACGCATTTTCAAGGTGGTAGCCTGCTGACGATTTATATCCCGATCGAAGGCTGCTTACAGCTTTAGGGAAGTAAAGGAAAAATAATATAGAATAGTGGGTATTGTGTATCTCCATAAGATGATTGAAAATTGTGCATGAGGAACCCCTAAACAAGTCGTCCTCGGGCTTCTCTTACGCTGCACCGTCCCAGGCGTGGGACGCGCCCTGCCAAGAGGCGCGAGGTTCCCACGGGCACCGCACCCAACGCCTTCCCAGGGCACGTCTCCGGAATCCAAGTGCAGCGCCGCGAAAACACGGTGTTGCGGAAACGACTCCACCACGAAGGCGCAATTCGGTTGATTGCAACCTATTTGTTTCACAAAAGCGTGAACACTATTTCGCGATATGTTTCTAATGACACTCGACCGTTTTCCTTTTATGCAGGGAATGAAATCGATCGACGGAAAAGAAATTATACACACCGGACAGCCTCAGATTTTCCATTTACAGACATCGTTCATGCAAAGTTTCAGTATATGCAACAAATGGGTTCTGTGATCCACTGATTAGACCGAATACGCCAACGAGCGAGGACGATTTTTGCCTGGATTATACACTACCTGGTGCAAAAATCAATGCACCGAAAAAATTAACATCACAATATCGCACACAGAAAAGGCAGTAAAGTGGGTACATCAAATACATGAGCATTAGACTCAAGAAGGAAACCAAACCGAGCCTTAATGGACAATGGTTCCTATGGTAACGTATATTGCATCACTTATAATATTAGTACGAAACTTTGATTTTTGATTAATCAAATTTTGATTTTTTTCCTTCCTTTCTAACTTCCTTACAAACACAACACTGCAATACTATGAGTTGGAGCATTCCACAACTCACTTTTCCTTTTGTTTGTTGGTTGTAACTGTCTAATAAAACATCTCGTTTATTGTTAAAATGATCACATTAGATTCAAAGGTAGTAAGTGCTCAAATTTCATTTGAATGATAAACAATAACCTTTCCTTTCTTCCTCCAGATCGGACACATCGATGTTCTACGCATGAAAACCGAAGCCGACCTTTACACAACTTTCCGCTTCAGTTCTTACAATTCTCCCGAGTGCGATTCCTTCCGGCCTCTTCAGGTCCTCGGCCGCCACGGGAAGTCGAAAGCAGGCGCTGACAAGACGGGAGGGAGGGGCATGCGCCTGTGTTATTACGGAACGTCGTGAATTATGGCGAGGGCGCGCAGGACGGGGCTGCAGGGCCTGGGCGCTCACACAAGAGAGGAGGAGGGGTGTGCCAGACGCCGGACGCCGCGCCGCGCCGCGCCGCGCCGCGCCGACCCCGCGAACCCTGGCCTGCTCCCGCCCGAGGCCTTCGCGTGAGAGCGCGCACACAGATATCTCATCGCCTCTCCTCCCCACGTCCACAAACAGCTGCGACGTTGCCCCGGCCCTGGCGCCACTCAAAAGCGCCGATACACTCATTTCGGGCAAAAACTGCACCAACATGTAAGACGTTTCCGTTCGTTGCTGGAATACTCAACTTACCTCCGATATTTCACTTTCCACGACAGAAAAATCTGTTTTCTCTTTTAGGGAAAGGGAACTAGGCTAGTTCCGTTGAAATTTATTATTCTTGAAATAACTTTTTAATTCGTAATCATTTGCAGTCCACAAAACTCCCCGGTGTTTTTATTCGTGTGGCATCCTACTTGAGATTGTTCACGAATTCAATGAAATCAAGACGTTTAATTATATTTGGTAATTTCAAACGGATATTTTGTAGAGTAATTAATTCCATGGAGCAAATTATTTTCAACATGACCATTGACCAAGATTGGTAATATATGGTACTTGTTAGCAGTGCCGGAGCTAAACCATTTTGGATGCGGGGCAGTGCTGAAGCGTTCCTCCCTCGCCCGAAAAAAATTAAAAATGTGAAAGATGTGAAAGAAACTATATGAATTATTTTATTTGAACAAATAACAAAAGTTACAACGTTTAGGGTAGAAAACGTTTTTGGAAATATATTTTAAATAATAATCTTTAGAAAAAGTATTCAGTGATCATGTAATATATTTTCCACGGTGAGCTTAAAACGCTAAAACATTTTGCGCTTATTTAAAGTTTAATAAAACTTGTTAAACATATCAAATAAAAAACATTAATTTCAGTAGTTCGTATTTAAATGTTACTGTCATTTAATTCATTTCAGAGTCTTATCTTGCAGGTAATGACTATAATTAACTATTTAAGGTAATGATTTAATTGAAGATTTTATAAAAAATCAGACCACTGTGCTGCGACTTACAAAATTACGATTTTCTCGAGTTCTAATTTCTATTTAATTTTTTACTGATTTTTCCCCATCAGTCCCATCATCAGGTCCTTAGATTTGAGGGGCCTCGGTCTGCCCATGCCTAGCGCCGGCACTGCTTACTCGTAACTTCGTGTACATCACTGGGTCCCAAAGGGTGCGATAAAAAGCATGTAAGATTTCCGTTCACGACGACAGAGCGAAAAGAACTAGTATTGCACGGTCGTCTACTAAATATGATAAGATTTTATGGGTGGGGTTAATAACAGTCGACCTCGACTCAATTAAAATTAAGAGACGAATGCGATACGCTAATCAACTTTATGGTAGGACATTTTATGTTGTGTGCACCAGTTGCAGCACCTGTTTTCTGCAAGCAGGTGAAAAGGGTAGATTTAATGTGAAGTCGTATAAAAGGTTCATAACGTAATTCGTATTCAGGGCAAAGAGGACATGAGTTCTGAAAGCATTAGACACGAATGTATTACATCACATATTATCCGTAACATTTAAAACATCCTCTCAATTTTAAATGGAGGAGATACGACATAAAACAGAAATACGAGACAAACAAAAACATAATCGTAAAATAAGATTAATATTCACGTTTATCACCAAACATCAAAAAACTTCTCTCATAATTAATACACGAAGTCCAAAAAACAGATGAAACGTAAACCCACTTCACCTCCACGTCAATGTGAAATGAGCACTCAACTGAAAAGTACGAAGATGGGTGATATTTAATCCTTTAATTAAGGATAACATTGATGCTTATTACGATCTTAAATAAAATGCTGATTTTTATTCACACACGAGTAAATATAAAGATAAAAAGAAATGGAAACCTGATTCAAAACATTATTCCTTGAAACATCATGGAATCTTTTGCCCTTCACAATTCCAGCAATTATTGTTAAAACGCAGCAAATGATTGCAAGTGACATTAAGTCAACGCATATTCCAGAAGCCTGACTGACATGCAGGGAAAGACTGAGAAGATGTGGTCTCCATAGAACTAGGACTCCTGCTGTTGCAAAGCATCGCTCGTTTGAGTCAGGGCAAAAATCAGCTTCCATGCCACTACTGAACGGCGCGCTAATGCATGTGGCTAATTTCACAGACCAAGTGAATTTTTTGTTCGCAGACCTGATGGTAAAGTAACCTCATCAAAATTCACGATGTGCACAGCCATCCACCGGATTTTAGACCAAGCCGACATGGAACTGCAACAGTACACAAATCATGCAACCCATTGCGGCCCAATCCCTCCCTTCTTAGTCACCGACGAACAAAAGCAACGTGACTGGGGTACGCAACACGCGCGTATCCATTACGATCAATCGGGACGTCGAATCCACGCTGACATATTGAGAAGCGATTCGTTCCGCGCGGAGTGGAAACGATTGGCCGAGTGGAGTGGACGTAGGCTGAGCACGGTCGCGCTCGCATCCCGCGACCGCGGCCGCACACGGCGCGGGGTCAACGGTCCTCGCAGCCTCCTCGCATTCGCGCCGCCCCGCGCCGCCCCGCGCCGCCCCATGCTCACCCCGGCAGGTTGTGTGGTCCGGTTCCATTCATCGACGCCTCCCACAGTGCCTCCAAGGGGAAGATAAACAATTTTCTCTACAGGCTCGCAATCTACTCTTGTTTGTGTTATTTTCCTTTCTATAGATGATAAAATTCATTTAGGTCAATCAACTAAGAAACAAAAATATTTCCTTAAAATGTTAAAACCGATTCTTGTGACGCTTCCAAATACTTCCTACAACCAATTACACCACGCAACTGCCGAACACAATCGCTAACAATTTTCTATTTCCCCTAGAAACGGTATTTGTCCACGCTCTCGTAGAAACCGGAAATAGAAAATTCTACACCACAAAAATGTTTTGGATTGAAAATCACACAACAGTCTTGGGCCAATTGTGACTGCTGCCAGTCAGTGAGAAAATAATGCTCTTTGTTAAAACCCTGTGTGTCTGCAGAGTAGTACCGAATAACTGTCATTTACAATTGTGAAAATACAAGAGTGATGCTATTGCAGAAGATTTTGTCATATTAGCGGTAGGTGAGTTTACCCCCTTCCTTGGAACGATGAACACGAGTGTATTTCACAATTATTAGCACAAGAGGGTATTATTTTCTTCCAAAAATTAGTAATTTCTAACAATACTACGAAAGCGACGATTTCATGAATTCGTCGTCAGGATCTCGTAAAGTTACAATCTGATAATACATTGTAATTGTCTAACTCATAACTGTAATTTTAATTGTGTATTATAACAAATAACTTTATTATCTGTGTATTATAACAAATTATCTTTATTATCGTGCTACAATTGCGACCACACTTATGTGGTCACATATAAAATGAAACAAAATGTGTGAAGAACGCTAAAGTTTCAAGCACTTTTATTACTCACGAGTTCACATAGTAACGCGCTCTATAAAGAAGCGAAGGAAAACAAATTAAACATACAATCAAGAATGAATACGTTCCTTCTCCAACTGTCAAGCTGATTTAACGAGCGAGTTCAGGAAAATTGAAATATCATAGGCGAACTGATCTAAAATGACACACTAGGGTAAAACGATACTAATATTATTTTCGATTGCTCCCAGAAGCTGTACTTTATAACAGCATGATACGTTTTAGGGTTGTAAACAGTCTCACATATAGTTCTCGAGGGCGAAATATTACCGAAATCAAAATTATCGAGGGGCAGAAGTTTGAGACAACCGCTGTTCCGTGATAATTTACATCGTTCCGTTCAATTAATTTCTTATAGGAAAAGTAAATACTTTCTTTCTGATTACTTTCCGCACATTTCATAACAATCACGTCCCAATGCTTGCTTTCAGTAGGTCTGCGCATTGAATGTATGGACTACAGGTAAAATGACACCCGCTCCTGGGATAAAATGACGAGTATATAAGTTCTCTATAATTTATTTTTTATAAATACGGCTATTGACAGTATTATTTTACTGACTGAAAATATTGACACTTATTTAAAATTAATTTACAACTTCACAAACATTCATTTACATTTATCATTATTGTATTATTATTATTAATATATACATCACATTCACGACTAAAGGAGTTAAGCGTCGGTTGGTTATAAAATCTACTCCGGGTTGCAACCAGCTTCCTAAGGAGCAGATCTATGGACTGTCGGTGCTTCTACAATACTTAGCGCAAATGTGAGCTGTTCCCAGTAAACAAATGTGTTGTACTTCCCAGTCTTTGGAAAGACCGGGGAGTTCTACCAGGTTCTGACACAAATTTTGCGGAACGAATTCCAGAGCTCCGATGGCTATCCGGACATGTGCTTTTACGCCTCACATTCGATTTCCAAACATAAGAATAATAAATCATTAGTCACTATTATTATTTTTGTACAAATAGAACCTACGTGAGGTCGAATGATCGATATACTAAGAAGCGAGATTCATGAATGTCATTGTCTCCTATGTTGTTTTATCCACATAAAATGATACACTGGAGCATTTATTTCATGTAAAAATAATTTTACATAATAAGATGTGTTGTTCGTAACTATACTATTCAGAGTTGTTTTCTATTGATCTGATAAAGATTAGAAAAAACGTATAGCGTGGGAAACAATTTTTCTCAGTGTGTACAATTTTAGGAGAGCCTCCCCCCATGATTTAAGTTTCAAAGGCGTCCTGGTTCAATAATGACAACCATAGCACTTTTTCTACTACCTCGAGCAACTCTTGCAACCGCAGCTATCTTCACGTGAAAGGCCAGAAAGGGTATAGTTACACATCAAAAGAATGTTTATTGGGCACAATTGAAATTTTTATTGATCAGATAAAGTTACCTTACTACACGTAATCTTTTAAATTTTTGAGTATCTCACTCTTCTGCTATCTCCGAACTCAGCCACATTACTTTGTCCTTATTCGTGTTTTGACACCTGAGCTGCTGTGTGAATCCAATTGTTTCATGCCACGGCGTTACAGTCAATAAGGCAGTACCCATATGGGTCGGAAGCTTTCGGAAGCGGCGAGTGGGGTGGGGTGGGGGGCGGGCGTGCCTGACACGCATTGTGCATTAGGCCGGCTCGCGTGGGTGAGTCATCGCAAACAGCATGTGCCGGCGCCGCCCTGCCTACCCGGACCACTGGGCGTCCAAACCCCAGCAGATGGCTTGCGGAACCAATACGCTCCCCCAGCTGGCGACGTACTCGCATTTCGGTCAATTAACGCGATTACCGCTTTGCCAACCACACATATACATCACAATGCGCGTGTCAAAATAATGAAATGTTGGTTTGCACCTTGATGAAAACTGCTTACAGTATTACCCACACTCACTTGGTCAGGGCGCCTTGAGACCTGTTATGTCAGCAAATTTTATCGCCCTGGTTACAGAATGATATATGTTTTATAGCATGTGATGCATAGCATCCAGTAGCACACGGTTACTTCATATGACCTGATAGTCCAATACGTAATAATCCCTCAATAGTTTCACGAAACACATGACACGTACAAAAGCATATGGGTATTTCTGCACATAAATTATGATAATATAATGAGAAATCAGTTTATATCAGAATGTAACTGAGTGTTCCTAGGAAGCGCAAAGCTTTCAATTTTTTTTACGAACAATTTCGTCGCATCTAGAACCTCATGATGGAATAAATAAATGACAAGAATTCGACGATCCATTTTAAGAAAAACTTTCCTAAATTCTCCGCTGATAGAAGCCCATCAAAACACCAACATGACACAAGAGCAGAAATCCATCGCGGCCGTCTCGCACCGGAACACGTCCGGGGCGGCGGGCGACGCCGTCTCGCACCGGAACACGTCCGGGGCGGCGGGCGACCACGAAGGCGAACGCATGGCTGCTTTCGGGGCGCATTGATGGAGTGGGCGCGATGGACTGGCACGCGGGAAGAAGGGAGAGAGAAGAAAAAAGGACGAGCGGTGTGCGCTGCGCGGCGCGGCCTCCGACCGCGAGATGACCACATTCCAGCGGCCGAGAGGGCGGCGGCGGCGGCGGCGGCGGGCAACGGGAATGGGAACGGCCCCGCGCCGGGCGGGCGCCACCCGTGCCCTCGAGACGCTCCCACCACCTGTCCACGCGACACTCCGCGGCTCCGACCACTGCCGTTCTACACAAACAGTTTTGTTTCTCATTTCATCACAGCGAAGGGATTGACGATGAGCAATACCATTCTACATGCATACGTCTAGATATATGAGCAATACCATTCTACATGCATACGTCTAGATATATCATAGGGCAGTTGCCAATAAAGGTCATTTGGAATCGTCCAGTACGCACGTAAACGTATTCTGCATCAATTCACTAAATTCTTCAAATCATTCTCTTGGGTAATACAATCGATCTTAATAATTTTGCAGCAGGATGAGGATTAAATTGTTTACCTTTTTTAATCCACAAAAACGTGATTTGTCCACCGGCGGAAATTGTTCTCATGCTTTTAGGATGTACGACACGTACCTCTTGGGAATGTTGTTTCACGTTGTTTACTATATCCTCACGCGAATTCTGAGAACGCTTTTAAGTAATACACATCACAAAATTATTCATTCATTCATTCTGTGTATCTGAGAAATGTTTAAAGAATTATTTCTTATAGTAAACAAGATGTTATGCTAAGTATCTAATGCTAAATCAAAATTAAAAAAAAAAAAAATAAAAATTTTGAACAGTACTACAAAAGAAGATTTGAGTTTTCAGACGCAAGAAGTATTTCACTTGCCGCCACACAATTTAAACGCGGAGACAGACACTGCAAGTTCATTTGACATTGCTACATAGCATCTAATGTAATTTAAGATCTGCGGAGTTCCAATCGCAATCGGTGCTTTCGGACCATGAAATTAATTAACTGACGTATGAGAAAAATCGGAGAGATGTAATCGCAATCTTTTAAAAACATTCAGTTGCGACATCTCATAAACAAGACAATGATCAATTTGAAGAACAGGGCAATCAGCAATAACTCCCAATAAATGTTAGAGATATTATGGATGATTACACTTAAATAGCGGAAAAGATCGATAAGAAAAATTGATTTCAGATACTAACTTCACATACCTTATAGTAATGTGTCTCTCAATAACTATTAGCTCTCAACAAAGGTAGAGATGTAATCGTAAGAACACTTCAAATTAAGCATTCTACATATAGAATTCTGGTAACCTGGGTATACCCTTGTCCGTCCGTTACTCAGGCTTAGCCAACTTCCGGTCCACCTCTCCGAAAAAGCGAGGAGACATTCATCATGTCTCGACGTGGACTTTTGTTTTTCTTCTTTTTTTCCCTTTCTTTCCCTGATCCTTTTAAAATTCCAAGATAATTCTGTTGTAAAATAATCTGTTTGATGTAGGGAGAACTAAGCATCTAAAATTCGTTTCGGGGGTTTCAAGACATTTATAGAGGTGATGAATAGCTCATTCCTTTTGACACGACGCACATTGGGATAAAATGGACTAATTCTTGGCTAAATGTCGAAAAATAAGTTGTAACATATCACAAATTAACATGAATATAAGTATTCTAATATAATTAAAGCATCATGATTCGCTATTATTACTCAAATTGGTTGTCCTGGTTTTACGTACAAGTTGCTGGAAGTTGGCACCTCTGTAAGCAAGTTGTAAGGCGCAAGTGCCATACTAAAGGTAATCTTTATTACTTCTAATAAGAAATGTAGATGTAGATATTCACAACGCGGAATATTCGTGCCTTAAACATATCCTGTAAAGGTTATCATATTTTAGGTTATGTTCATGTTTATATTGACTTATAACTAATATGCCGCCGTTTGCTGCGCTGAATCTATTTCTAAAGTGTCACTCAACTAAAGGAGATAATGTTTTACATAATTTTAGCTGCCGCTACCTGCCGCCTTACACGAAATTTGCGTCTTTTCAGGTGTGTGTCATATCAATCGAAAAGACCTATTCATTGTGTGGCATTCATCGGAGTTAAAAAGAGGCAATAATGTGAAGTTCTGGATTATATTGTGAGTGGATGTTATGGTAATAATGTCTTTGAAGATCTTTTAAAGTATTTGAATATAAAAACAAAAGATTTTTGTCCCAAACTTAATAGATGATGGCAAGAAGGTCACCGAACTCTAAAGACGTACTTAGTAAAAAATTCTGAATGGCTTTCTGAGGATTTCGTGTGCCTACAGAGCAAATTTACTGAATCACACGAAGACAAATCTCGAACAGGGCGACCTGTTCGTTCCTACGGTGAGAAATCTGAGAGGTCCAAACGAAGAATCGCTGCAAAATTGTCCTTCGAAAACGACCATCAGGCAGATTTAATGGTGAAAGCTGCAAGTATGTCAGCTCAAGCTTCGCGGAAGAGATATAGCTGTTGTTCTGGATCAAGTCACTGAAACTCCAACCAGACCATCTAAAATTAAAAAAAAAAAATATTATGCAATTTCCAAAACAAGAAACTACCAGTTGCATTATCTGAAGAGGAGGCATTAAGTTATTTGCTAGACAACAATTGGAGCAAGCAACAGTATATAAACACAAAGCTACCATCTAAAATCCACAATGCAGATATTTAATGCAATTAATGGCTGCATAGCAATGGACAGACTATAAGGGTTTCATTTGTTCTATATTTGACATTAATTTGTTTTTAATATAATAACAGGAAACAGATCTAGTCAAACCTGCCCAATTTGTGGCGCAAAACCTCTTCAAGTAAAGGATGCGACAGAATTTTACGCGCCCGAATTTTTGCCGAAGTCTGGTACTTTACAATTTGGGGTAAGTCCCCTACATCTTTGGATTAAGCTTTTTAATGTGTTCTGCACATAGCTTATAGAATTTATTTAAAAGTATGGCAAGTCAGAGGTGATGTAAATTAAAGTTTATTGCTAAGACGGAAAAAAGCAATTCAAAAATTGTTTTGGGGAAAAAATGCATCTTCGTGTGGATAAGGTGAAAGACAATGGTTGCGGCTCGTCTAATGAAAATACTGCCCGACGCGTCTTCTCGGAACCTGCAGTTTTTTCACGAATTACTGCTGTTAATGAAACCTAATTCAGAGATTTAGGATTATCCTGGTAGCCATGTTATGTCAATGCAGTATTGACCCTGAATTATTTGGCAAATATTGTTTGGAGACTTCTAAAGTATGCAGAAAACTCTATGATTGGTTTCCGAAGCGTGTAAATGTTCATAAAGTTATTGTTCATAGAAAATACATACTTCAGTATAGTATTCTGCCATTTCGATGCCTGGGAGAAGCAGCTTCAAAATCCAGAAATAGATTGTACAGAAAGGACAGACACTCACACAAGGAAAGACAGCAGAATTCACATGACATTTTCAACCCAGCTTTGGAAACATCGGATCCCATCATTTCGACTTCTAGCCTCCAAAAAAGAGTTCATAATAATAAGAAAAAGGAACTTCTACTTGAAGTAATTAAAATGCTTATTTACCCTGCACCAGAATCAAGTTCACATGAAGCAATTGAGTAAATATTATCTTGTTGAAGTATTGGATGAGGATGCTATGGAATAGATTCTTTCTAGTGATCAGAGTGAACATTAATAATAATTATAATAAAATATAAATATTTTTAATTTCTATCTTTTCCTAACTAAAGATAGTACGTATATATACATGTATGTATACAAGATGTATACATGAGCCGCCATCTTGAAAGTATGCAACAGGTAATATGGTAAATGTATTATATTCTTAAGGTCTATATATGTACCAAATTTCAGGCAATTTACTATTCAGATAACCGAGTTATGACTTTTGGCCAAGGACAAAGCGCTTTCATCCCATAGTGCGACGGCTCCGTTGACTGTGTTTTTAACCCATTCTTTCAAAATCTTTCTTCAATCAAAAAAATCGAAATCACAAAGAATATATTAAATAATAAAAAACCTGTACCCTGTAGATGTTTTCGAGGCACATACAGTGGGTGAAATGCGTTGCTATCACTCTGCCATTTAATTATAACAATCTTAACGACTTGATTCATCCTATTGACAATAAGCTTCCGGGTCAATGACCCCATCTCGATCAGGTTTTTCGTCCAGTTTCCTGATCCATTGAGCAAATGCTGAGATGGCCCTTGTTTTGCTTCTGGACATAAATGTAACTTCATTTTCTGTGCACGTCTTCTAGTATTCAGTGGGAAATACAATGATTCAAATTATCGTTTCCTTGTTGTCGCGGCAGGAAGTAATAAGAGCCAAAATTTATTGCTTATTTATCTTTGACAATTTTCAAAATTCAAAATTTATTGCTTATTTATCCTTGAAAATAGATTTTATTACATGGGAGTTTTTTTGTTTTTTTTTCTCCCTTTCAAAATTTCAAAATTCAAAATTTATTGCTTGTTTATCCTTGAACATAGATTTTATTGCATGGGAGTTTTTGTTTTTTTCTCCCTTTCAAAAATTCAAGATTTAAGTAGTATATGAGTAAGTGTAGGGATCACAGAATTTTGAAAATGTGCACACAATTCACTTTTCCCCATAGCACGTCATACGCAGTTTTTAACTGTTTTTCTGACGTAAAATAAATAAATAAATAAATAAATAAAAAATGAAAAAGAAAAAGTGCATACTTCTTCGTCGTTCGTCTTCTTCTATGCCCGAGGAAAGGCGAGCTAGACCACTATATAATATTTTTTAATGTAAACTTTCGTAGCCAAAATAACAAAATTGTAATATTAAAGCATTCACTGGAGGCGTCGCTCTCAAGCGGGTATGATATACTTCAAATACAATACCATCAACAAATGTTAAAAAAAAAAAAAAAAAAATCCCGACTAGTTTGACAACAAAAGGTCCGTTTCCACTCTAGTTACACGGCATTTAAGTTACAGTTCGAAACCATTCGTCGTTGAATGGTTTGCCGAAAAACACACCACTCCAAGCCAATATGGGAGAGCGAAACTGGCGCTATTACTATGGACGTAACGAGGCACGCGACCGGTCAGCGTCGGCCAACGCTGCTTGGCGAAAACCGCGCGCGGCACCCGGAGGTCCCGCGCAGCGGCCTGCGTCACGTCGATGCGCCGGGGGCGCGGGGGCCGAGGGGGGCGGGACGCGGGATTGGGGAGAGCGGAGCTACGGCCGCTGGCAGCCCGCACCAGGGGCAACCTTGATCTCCCGCGACGATAGCGCGCCCGCCACCTGTTATGCGAGCGAGTGGCGCCGGAGAGGGTGGGTCGCGCGGGGGTGGCGGCCCCGGAGGCGGCGAGCGGTGGGAGCGCGGGGGTGCTGGCACTCCGCCCGCAGCGCCGTCGGCTGTTGAACCGCGCGCAAACGCACTCCCCCAACGGGCTTACAGTGGGCAGATGCAAAGCCCAAACGCCGTTAAACATTGTTTTACGAATCCCAACGTACATAAAAAAACTATAGGAAATCATAATTATGAAAATGCACACTTCGTCTCATTTTCCTTCCTTTTTCCAAATTTTTCTGTCGACTGTCAACGAACATTTTACGATCAAATAGTCTCAATGTCGCTTGCGGCAATTTTCCCGAATGCAAACACGGGTCACGTCATTTTTTGATAAGTCCAGTTTTATCACGAAATACTTAGCTTCTCTCTTTCAAATTTATTTCACACGATGTAAATTCCTTGTCAGCTGTCGCAATTATTCACTTTTATTTACAAAGTCCTTAAGGCAATATGCGGTAGCGTTTGTGCCCGTGCGTGCGGGCTGGCGCCGGTGTCCCAGGTCAGGGCGGAGTGTCGCGCTCCGCTGGCCACCCGCGCCGCAGCTGCCAACGCCGGTCCCGCACCGCCGCCTGCCAAGAGATTATCGCGGCGCCGCGAGCAGCCGGTCCCGGGCGCCAGGCGCCAGTGCGCCCGCGGCCTCCGCCCCCGCCCCGTCAACGCCCCTCCCCAGCGGGCTAATGTATTCATGGGCAGGGTCACGCGCACGGACGGTTAGCTTCGGTTAGCACCAGGTTCACTTCCGTCCAAACAACCGTGTTAGAATGACAAAATACTGTAAATAAAAGGCACTTCAAATCTTGTGGTCAAGCCAATACCACCTTTAAGAAATATTATAAGGATCTGCAAAGAAACAGATGGCAAACAGGTGGTTTGGCGTCGCACAATGACAGCGTGTTGAATATTATGAAAATATCAAATTCAACTTCTTATGAAACCAGAAAAGTTTGACAACCAACACCACACTTCTCAATAAAATTCAGAATGTAATCAGGTTAAGTTACTCTCATCTCTTACGCAAACATTTTACACTTCCGCGTGAAGGACAAAAACATTTTACTCCACAGAGCAATATATTTAAAATGCTATTTTGTAAAATCAGGGAAAGAGTCCTCTGATCTGAAATAATTTGAAGAATATCTGAAAAAGTGCCGTAATATTTATACAAACTTACTCGCACTCCATTCACAATACGAGTAGTACTCGTAAAATTTTACTCACCCCACGCGATAATCTGCACATGAAGGAGGAGGATTAAATACGGATCCATGACATAGCAGCCAATCACACCACACCTGGAATATAAACAGTTTATTGACACATTGGTATACGGTTTACATATTTACCACACTAACACACAAAACTCACATTAAAATGTTTTCAAATCATCAACCAGGAAGAAATTATTCTTTCAAATGTACTAAAATAATAATACAGAACAACTTGAACACAAGAGACACAAATTTCATTCGCAGCTAGGATTGAAGAACATACTCCTTTACCTCTAGTTACGTCAGATTCTCGCACACGACGGTAGTTTTTTTATTAATAACTGTAAATGCGTCAGGATTACCGCAAATATTCAGAGTAACAAGGAAACATTCTTATCCTCTGGTGTATAATATATACATTTAAATCTACGTAAATTATGCTTCATGTGCGCCAAGTCAGTGTTAACAAACAACCTTTGAGGTTTATAGGCTCGACGGCTCTACAGCAGAGATTGCACTGTATTGACATTTCATTAAAAATGATTTGCGACTCTAAGCAGTGAATTTCCTATTCCAGCCAACGCAAAGGAACGTAAATGAAGGGTTGTCCGCCAGAAAACATAAAACAATTTAATAATAATGTCCTTTAAAATTATCTTTGTTGGCAAAAGCGAGAAGAAAATTCGAAGTAACCTCTCAGATATGGAATCGCGTATTTAAAGACCCGCAGCGAAATAACAAACTTTTAAAATAAATAGATAAAATAAATACTCAAAAAATGCAAACAAGTCAAGAGCAACAATTGAGAAATTTCGATTGATTGATTGAGTGATTGATTTTTTCGTGTTTCCGGGCGCGTCAACTACTTTGGTCATTAGTCCCGTGAGTGTAGCGCATGTTTTTTTCTCGGGAGATAGCGGTGATCTTCCCCCGCTGGATGGCGAGATCCGGCACCGACCTACCGTCGGCTAGTGGGATTTCCCCCTAACCAGGACTCTCCCACCAGCGGGGCACCGCCCCAGCCGGGACAAGCTCTAAACTCCCGACCGGTCTCCTGGAATATGTGAGAGTGTGGTGCATGTTAGTGTAAGTGTGTGTGTAAGAGGAGATGATAGGACAAGGAAGAGGACGAAAAGATCGCGCGCGGTCCGTGGCCCGTTTGGTAGGGCACTGCTCCGGCATTCGCTTGGTGTTGATCGGAGAAACCACGGAAAACTACCGATCAGAGCAGCCGGCCGCTAGAATTTTCCTCCCGACAGCGATTGAATTCGACCTAGCTGAAAAGGTAGTGTCGAAAATCCTGCTGCCGTCAGGAATCGAACCTAGGACGTCCCGGTCAGAGGCGCTGCAGTGACATCAGTTGATGCACCGAGCGACCGCTACCGGTACAAATTTCGATACGTCAACAATTTCCATATTCAAATCAATTTGGAAATTACCTGACGACCCACATTAAGACGGCCACCATCGACCCCTTAATACTTTTACTCCCTGAATGCCTTTGTGTAATGAGTTCGATTATTAAAATCCCTGATGAATTATGGAAATAACTTCTCGGAAGTAGACTCCAGAGTGTAATTATTGCCCAGTTTCTTCCATCGCGCACTGATCTTTCACTCAAATAAAGTCATAGCATCCTTTGATTTGTAATCCGGATTGCCCATCCTCTGTTCATCGGCCGCAGAACTACAATCATGTCGTAATCATGTGAAAAGAAAATAATACGAGTAGAAAGAGGGATAGACGTTTCGTCACCGACTTTAAATTAAATGAATCATGATACGAATGATCCTGACATCTGTAAGATCACGCTCGCCATCCATCTGGGTGTAAAAGATCTCATCGCCGTCGCTGGACTAACTGTAAGGTTCCATTTAAATCGCGATGTTCACCGAATGTTCATTTTGTCACTTGGAGCTTCAGCCTTCAGCCCAGGAATGGGTCAAAGAACTGTCTTAAGTAAGGCTGCATGTACAATTAAAAGTGTTTGAATTTTTTTCATTGAAAATTATTGACGACTTTTTATTGATTATTTCTTTTGTGACGAGTGTTAATATCTTGCAATACACAAATATTTAATAAAATAAGGACACAACAAATTAATGCAAATGTTAAACAATAAATTTCATTACACATTTCGTAATTGAAATAGTTTAGTTTCAAATGGCGAGGGGGGAGCGCACGTTCCCTCAGATCCCCAAAGCCTTCGATCCATCACTGTCTTACGTAACAACTAACCGTATGTCTACCCTGTACATATTTTAACTTTTTGCCATTGATTTTGGCGACAAACTATATGATGCACTCTTCCAATTTTCTCGAGAGACCAGTGAGGAATGTTAAGAGAACAGAAACCCTACCACTGCAGTCGATCAGCAGCGCTTGCCCGGCTGTGTGGGGGCAGACGCAGTCGTCGATATCCTGGGGGAGTGAATGCTCTTCGCTTCATTACGCAAACGCACAGTGACGCGACGGAACGGTGTCGTGGCACGGCCTCCGGAATGGGAAGCCGGCCAGACGGCCAGTCCGCTTCCCCATCGCCCGTTCATAGCAACGTATGGAAAACGAGTAAAAAGTAGAAAGCAGAGACGGAACTTCTTAATGACTTCATTGCCTGGTCGAAATGCATTTAACACCACGACGAGATTCGAGCGATTTAAAGCGCCAGGAGAACATTACTATCTAGTGACCAGCCATTCACTTATAACAGAGTAAATTTACTTGGTCTAAAGATCGTTCTAATTAATCAACACAGTCCGGGAAACTTCAATATCAGACGACCATTTTATCGTGCTCGTGACGAAACGAACAAACGCTTCACGAATTTTTACCTGGGAGAGTTTACAAAAAATTGTCAAAATTCTGCGACTCCCGAAAATTCACTAAATTATCAGATTGTTAGATCATCCAAGTAACACTTTGTTACTCGTCCAGACGACCTAGGTATCCGCCAATATTACCAGTTGCTGATTACCCGTTATTAGTACAATTCTTGAAGTCGCCTCCCCAAAAAAAGAGTATATACGAAAGTTGGTCCGAAATATTGAACATATAGCCCGAATCCCTGCAATATCCGCATCGCCGCAGGGCACCACATGGGCACGAATATGTCGATACGATATACAGACATATCATTCGTACAGAATCAACCTGCTAGTCCATGTGCAGTATCTTTGAGTCGTCCCTTTTGAAGCTCAAAGCACGTTTCCAAGTTTTCGAACTCTCCACTGTCAGCTCAAGAAGGAATAAGAGCCCTATAGATTGTTCCAAAGTAATCAGAAATAATCGTGCAAGCACGCATGGGGAGTAAAAGAGGAAAACGCTGGCTGGCCCACCCATCTCATTGAAGTAATAGGAATTAATAACATTTCCATTTATTGCTTACTTTTTAGACGGCAACAAAGTTGAAACATTAGGACTGTGTGATATTATGTAAGAGTGAATTATAAATTCTGTCGTGATTTTTCGTAGAAAATATCTCGAAATTATGGAGGAATAATAGAGTTGCATGAAAGTGTTCGGGTATCTCTCGATTACATTACAATTTGACAACTAGTCTGACATTTCTTTCATTAATCACATGGGCGTTAAACAGGGTAATGCATTTCATGGATACGTACTGGGGAAATGCTGCTCAAATAATAAAAGTAGTCAATCCAATAATTTGTACACATAGGTTCCTAAGAAAATTTAATATGAGTATATAGTTTTCTTTCTTAGGAAGGCAATAACTCTTGCAATGTTGTATTAATGGAATAAACATTTGTAGATTTAAAAAAACTCCTTTTATCGTTTCATTTGTGTACGTAAATCTGCTTTTTTAATGCTGCCAATAGTTTCACGTCGCTGAGAACTCTCGCAAAGTTATTTCTCCTTCCACTCCATTTTCTCATTATTACTTGCTGAGTACTGCGTGGACGGAAATTCGTCTATTGCAGCGTTTGGAAGCAATCCCTTTCATTTGCGGCGCCGTGCGCCCTCCCGCCCGCGCACGCGAACGGCGAGGGGCCAAGGAGCAATTTGCTCGCGCCGCCGCCTCCGCCGCTGAATAAGCAATGCGCGCTCGCCCGGCCTAACGCTCCACAAGGCGCCGGCCGAGTGACTCGCAGCAACTCTTGGGAATAGAGCGTTCCCAATACACAAGACTCTCTATCTATCGCAACCTACGTTGCCAATTCATGAGAAGCTCGGAGTACGACTAGGTCATCCTGTTTTAACGCAAATATTCAACATGTTTACTCAACGATAGCTTCAATTTTGTTGATCTTGAGTTTTCTACCAGTTATTCCCAGAACTTCTATGAATGTGATGGTTATTTTGTAATTGAGTTTCAGGTTTAATTATGAAGAAATTAATTATAAATATTGCCGTGTGTTTACTTCTACATTTTGATCCTTAAATTTTACCATGCGAAAACTTTTTATTATTGAAGAAAAGCACAAATATCCAGCGGATGAAATGACAAGGGAAGTCTAAATTTTGATACGAGACCAACCACATTTCTGTGTGAATCATGGTTCTTGAGTTAGACGGTAATAAAAACAAATATTCCGTTCGCTCGGAACGAACTTCTCATGTCCTTCGGTGATACGTCTTAGCGATTCTAAACTGGCGATGGGGAAAGGAAAAGTATCGTACTTATTTTTGAATTTCACTTATTACAGTGAAATACATATAAACATATATAAAACTAATGGTGCTAAAACAGTACGTACTTTCTCGTCTTTAGTAATGGTTGTGTAATACTATTATACCACAATTTATTTCCGAATTAACACATCTCAGTCACCATTTTTTTGTAATACTCATTTGAAATCGTACATTTGGTGCGAAAATTTAAGTTTCAAACAATACATTTTTGTTCAAAACTTCAAACGAAAATATATTTCTGTCATTGAATTCATTGTATACGATATCCGATAGTGATTGCAGTGTCAAACAAATGTAAATAGGTCGAAAAATATATAATGATAATTATTTAACACTTTTATTTTGTAATATTCTACAATTATATAAAAGTAGTAGTTTACATTAACGCGAACGAAAGGCAGCCATCATCGCCTTTTGTTATCAGTACCGCGTTACAACACTACAAGTAACAATGACCTATAATTCGTGTACAATACACATTTTGCCTATTATCATTGTTGATATCGCAAGAAAATGAAAATAGATAGAAAAATATAATAATTGAAAATAGTATTTTTATATTCATCAAAATTACTCTATTTCAACACGCATTACTCTCCATTCTCAGATCTCATTAAGCAAATCATTTTTTAACAATTTACCATTCAACATATCTTTGTTTATTCAAGTTTTTTCATTCAACTGGTATGCGACTTATTCGTGGCGGCCGGACATTTAAGGAGAGGGACATCAGCTGTCGGCGTAGATTTGGACCTTGGGTTCGCTTCTCTTTCAAGGCGTAGGCCATAAGGGAATTCCCTCTCTCCCGACCCTCTGAGCTTGGGAAGGTGTACAGGTATGGCTTCAATTTACATGTCTCACTGCCCCGTGCTGAAAATCATAACCTCTCGACCAGATACGCATTGCTCAACGTCATGCGAGATATCAGGAAGTCATAGTAATGGGTTGTGGCGCATTGTGCGTTGAAACTCTGCGAACAGTCCGAACACACTCAATAAGGTGTGTATTTTTCAACTCAGAAGCTGTCAATGAAGTGTTTAATATTTATTTAGATTTATTACTAATTCTGCAAATATGTTCCAGAACTTGGTGGCAGAATGCACTACTAAACATTACAGAACTTAACAACTATACAAAATTTTAAATTTAATTAAATAAACATTTCACCGTGCAAGCTTCCATGGCACTCCACTTCACTTCACTTCACTTCACTTCAATTCACTTCACTTCACTTCGCCTCGTCTCACCTCCCACCTCACTTTTCCAATTTTAATGTGATTTTGACTCACTCGTTTCCCTCAACTTCACATCACTGCACTACACGCCACTGCACATAATAATAAAAAATTATTATATTATTATTATATATTATTATAATTATAAATGTGAAATAAAAATTTAAAGGTGAGTTCTTCCATAAATACGCTATATGTTAATGTATATTGATAATTATAATAGGCATGCAATTTACTACTCGTTACAAAATTGAAGCCTTTTTGGTAAGTGAAAATTTCATTACTTGATGACAATTATTTTACTGAAACATATAACATTTGAAAGTGATTCAAAAGTACATAAGAATTCGACCATTCATTATAGGAAACAGTAAAGAATCTTACAATGTAAAGGATAGTTTCTAATTTTTTATTAAGGAATGTCGTATAAAAATGTCAAAAATGTTTTGAAACTTGTATATTTCAATAATTAATTGTATTCGGATTATTTATAGATGTGTTCGACCTTATCAGCACAGGCAACGCGTGGAGAATTCCACGCTTTGACAAGCAGCCCGCAATGAAACGTCTGAATTCTAATTGAGGGAAAAACACAATTTGTTCGTATCAAATTTAAATTTATTTTTATGGAACTGAAGAAAAGTGTTAAAAATGCTGGTAAAATTTCATGTCAATCGGAATATCAGCATGGCGAGTGTTGCGCGAAAGCTGTGTTAGAAGAGGCAACGCTGTTTTCCATAAGCGCTATACTACAATCAAATGCTTAAACGCTCTATATGATTGTCACGTGTTACAACTACTGATCAGAATGACACACTACAACTGAATTTATTAGACCTGGAAACTGAAAATATTGAAGACAGAATACTAAGTAAATATTTAAGGCTTTTGTGTGTTTTTAATTTAATGAACGACACGGTCTCGTCTTCACAAGTCGCTTTGTATTCCGGCTAAAACTAATAATAATAATAATAATAATAATAATAATAATAATAATAATAATAATAGTAACAACAACAATAACACATATTTGTCATCAATCAATGAAAAGTAAAATAATTCAGTTTTAGAATTAGAATTATTTTCGTCTTCTGATACAGTCGTCTTCTGATAAATTGCTGCCAACAAATGAATCGGGCTGAGGAGAAAGGGAACAAGTCATTTCTTGCCACTTTTCAGGAGAAAGGAAACATGAAATAATATTCACACATGTTATATTACCCTGTCCAATTTTTCTGCGTGAATTCACTATGTATAGCCTAGATACCGTTATGACATGATTACTTTCTTTACAGTACAATTTTTCTTGCCTTAAAGAACAAGTTTCCAAAATAAGGGAAAAATGCATTTTTGACTTGTTCCCTTTCTACTCATGCTGATTCAAATAAGTATTTATGTTTACGACAATCTACACACAAACATTTCAAGCAATCGTTAATCCATCAGTATAACCAAGACCTCCATCTTCTCGAACAAATAACCTTACAACTGGTTTCCAGTACCATCGATCAATATTCGCTACCAATTACGTTACTTCACGCTTTCTGCCACTGCATGTGAAACGGATTAAAAATGAAGAATTGAAAGCCTGGGCGTCTCACCTTGACGGCGGGCAGCAGCACGTGGAGGTCCTCGGACAGCAGGACGTGCACGGTGGCGCGCGGGGCGGCGGCGGCGGCCGCCAGCTCGTCCAGGTCGTCGGGGCGGCCGCGGGCGTGCGGGGGGGGGGGGGGCCCACCACCGCCACCGCCGGCGCCGACGCCGACGAGGACGCACACGACGCCCCCGCGGCCGACGCCGCCGACGGCGCAGACGCGCTCCTCCGCGCCGCCGCCATCATCTGCTCCTTCAGCAGCGAGTTGCACTTCTCCAGGATCAGGCTGAACATCTGGAGCGACACGATGAGCGCGCTCTCCTGCAGGGCGGACCGATAGCCCGGCTCCAGCTGGCTCTCTGCAACACAAGGGTCGGCGTCTCTTTTGTCACTAGTTCCAACAGGCAATAACAATCTCCCAATCACTCACTACCCCTCTTTTTCTGTACATATCAGCCTTTCTGCCCCTCTATATGTCTGTCACACACAATGTTAAATGCAACTCTTTTAATACTTACAAAACATGAAACAAAGTCAGAACTACATGGAAATTAAGAAACACATCATAACACATAAAAATGAAACCAATATTCAAGAAATTTCTTGCTTTTTCCGAGTATTTATCTACCAGAGTAACTCTGCGAATCAAGATCGAAGAAACAACACACCAGAAGTCCTCAGAATAATATCAATGTTACGTAAAGGAGAAAACTTTATTTACAGGTACGTAAAAGTGATTTAGGGAAAAAGAGATAAAAGTGCTGGTAACCTGGTCAGAAGAATAGATCTCGAAATGAGCATAACATTAAAATCGAATTTCAATCACACCTAAACTAATGAAACAACAACCCATAACAAAAGATAAGATCTGAAACTTAATTACCTTTTGTCGATCAATCCCCCACTGACAAGCGTACTAAGATACTTAACATTACGAGGCAAAGAGCCAAAAACTGATTCTAATTTTCGTATATTTCGTAAATCAATATTAGGCAAGAATTTTCCAAATCATTCTGAATCTTTTTTTTTTTTTCCTTTAAGTTTCGAGGTCCTCCAGCTGTTGACGACATTGATGCTCTTGAGTGATCCATTGAGTAGATGAAAACGACAATGATCATGAGATAAAGGCTGATAAAGCTATGATAGAATGAGGTGAGAGAAAACGGAAGAACCCCAACAAAACCCGCCGAGAACTCGCTCTGGCAACCACAAATTCCACATGGTTTGACTGAGGATTGAATCGGAGCTCCAGGGGTGGAAGGCAAATGAACCAGCCATTACGCCCCCCCCCCCATCATAGTGTGCCAACAGGCGCTGCGATTGCGGAGGAGGAGCGATCTGGCGGCGACGTCGTGAAGCACAGCCGAGCTGAGCCAAGGCAGGCCGAAACCCAGCCACGCCGCGGGAGTGGGAGGGCCGAAACCCAGCCACGCCGCGGGAGTGGGAGGGGCGGGGCGCAGCCCTAGCGACTCCCGGGGTATGACCCATGGCCGGCGGCCACCACCTTCCACCTTCTACTCTCCACCCTCGTCTCGCGTCGCGAGATGAGTCCCGAACAAAGGGGATTATTGCATCGCGCGCGCGGGATGGCGCCGCGGCCGAGACAATGACACGGCGGTGGCAGCTTACTCGTTCACCGCAGGCTCACCCGCACCGCTCCACACACAAAAGGACAGAACGAGGGATGAGGGCTGAAAGAGAGACCTCCCCATGTCGCCTCCACAATACCCCCCCGCGCGCGGGGGCTATCGAAATTATACGAAAATATCGCACAATAGGCGGTCATTTTTCACCGCAAAAGGGAATTACCGCGTGCATGTGTTTAAAGATATATCGCTGACGCACGAAGACAGCTCCACAATGGGCCCGCGATAGCGCATGACAATTTTGATGTGTTCCAGGTATGTAAGCGTAACAGGTGAAACCACAATGCGCGATTAAAGCATGCAGCGCGCGCCGAGGCTCGCGCTCCGCGGCGGCGGGGGGTCAGAGAGGTGAACAGCCTCTCCGCCGGGACGCCGAGCGCGCGCCGCGCAGGGCTGGGCTAGCTGGAAAAGCGCCGTCGTTCAAAAAAATGCCACTTCCCACGAAGAGGGCGAGAGGCGGGAGGAAGAATCGTAAAAATGGCGCAGGCGGTCCGCGTTTCGAAACCCGATTCCTCCAGCAACCGCTCCATTCCGCGAAACTCGCCGACGTGTTATTATCCGGGCATACGAAGCAGAACGGGACGACGCACAGCCCGGCGCAGAGGAAACTCCCCAATTGTTTTGCCAAAAATCTCCCACGTCCGCTATTCAACTTTCTCGGAAAGAACGGAGGCTAATAATTAAATCGTGGTACTTCAACAGTACGGCCATAAAGACAACCGACGGCAGGAATGTGGTAATCTCGGCCACCACAAGAGGCCGCGAGACGGCCTTGGGACGGAGCTGCGCAGGCTGACTGCAGGGGCCGTTGGCTGAAACCATCTTCAATAACATAAAGATGGAAAAGGCAATTTGTTCGGACATTCTTCTGCGGAAAGCTTCTTATTGCTCGGTTTACACGATGGAGCGCTAGTTTGATTCCACGTAGACCTCATCCCGGCCGTCCTTGGGGCCTCCCCGTCGTAATGAACTCTTTGGTGTGGATGGAGAGGCGAGTGAATGTGTAGGTGGACCAGGAGCGTAGAGCGGCGGTCTGCCGTGAACGACGCACGATGCCTACCTCACTTGAAAATTGGTGGCATTAACATAACACTTTCAACTAGAATTGTTTTCAAATACTCACGCTTGGTGTACGCAAATTTACTTTTGTAAATTATTAACTTGAAAAAATGCTTACGAACAGTGCAAGTGATATAAAATTATTTTCAGACTTTTCCCTCAAGTCACTTTCATAGATTATACATTCATGTATTGTGTATATGGATATTGTATGCATATACAATTTCAACTTCAGTTACTTCATGCCGGGTTCTCAATTACTTCAATATTATAGATACATATAACGCTGATTAAGTTGAACATTTTCAGTATCAGTGAACTGATACTGAAACCACTCGAAAGAAAAGAAATTGTTAAAATAACGATTGGGAAAACCTGCATCGAGCGAAGCGTTGCAAAGAATGATATACTAACTCAGGGGATGAACCAAGAGTGCATCTTGCCAATGCCAAAGCCAAAGCTGCTGTCAAGAACAGGCAAGCCGCTCGACAAGGTACAGCGCGTTCTAACAGGTTTACAGCATCCTCTTAGTTTAAATATGCTAGAACACCCACTCCAAGGCAATAATTTTCAAAATATTTGCACAAACGTAGCGATAAAAGCGGAGAAAACGTCGGACGCACGAGGACGTCTCAGGCCCCGTGTTTACGATGCAACAGCGCTCCACCCCGGGAGCCTCCGTGGGAGAAGTGGTCAGAGAGCAAGGGGGCGGGTCGGCGGCGGGCGCGGTCGAGACGTGAACAATCCCCCGCGGAACGGAGAAAGCCTTGGGGTCGGCGGTGGGAGTAGCGGAAGGTCGGTGCTTGAACTTCACCCACGCATAAGGCCGAGCGGGCGGGGCGGTGACGAAGTGCAAACCGGCTGGTTAGTCAGCCGTGACCTTCGCGCGCCCATCGCGGGCGCGGGCGGCGCGGCGGTAGCGAAGGGCGCGGACGTCTGAGAGCAGTCACGCGTGACAGAGGACGAGTCCTAAGCAAAGCAAAGGCAGTGCAACAACGAAAAAGGATAGAGGTGACAGCCAAAGCAATGTGTTTTGCATTTTTTTCATATGTCGGCGCCTTTTTTCGCCTTTTAATAAAACGCCTTTTATTTCGTGTTTAGTATTTGCAACGAAACAGACACAAAACAGCGTTTCACGGATGAACTATTTGGTGGCTGTAATAACAGATGGACAATTGAAAAACGTTTCGACAGAAATAAATGAAGTTTAAATCGGCTCCAAGAGAAGACCGTAACTACAGCTAGAAAAAAGCTGCACCGCCAATGTGTCCATCCAGCGTGCTATACATTTCGATTGATTTTAACGCCGAAATCTACACGAAGTTCTATATACATAGGTTTGGAGAAACGACCCACGGAGTACAATAACAACAGTTCTACAATACATACTTTCTCGTAATATTGGCAACGGTTACGTAACAGTGTAATGTGCCAAAGTCTGTATTTCACTTGAGCTATCATTTCAAAACTTCCTAAATAAAACAAGTATGAACCATTTACTGGAAAAATATAATTCTTAAATCTAAACTTGCCCTATTTCTACTTAAGGGAGTGTTGACCACGACCGGGCGTGTGCGCTAATGGGGATGTTCTCGCCCGACCTGGACGCATGGGACTTTTACTTTTGACTCATAACATTTCGGGGCCGCCAGTTGAGCAACCCTGTTCTATGGAGACGAAAAGTTTTGGAATCACCTCAAAAATTTTATCCGATTTTCCAATTTCAATATCCAATTTTCAGTCATTAAATCCGAATTTAAGATTCTTCGAAGCTTTAACTTCACACACACGTCAGGATTAAAGTACGATAGTATATAAGGTAATATTAATAAGGGTAATTATTATAAGTTGTATAAGGCATATTGGTGTTCCAAAGAGATTAAAGTGGAGGAGGGGAGGAGATACACACTATTCTGTAATCGAAAATGAGGATGATTGGGTGAATTGAAGTGGCCACGCATTACTGTCAGATTAGAAGTAATTACAATAACAAGACAGAAAAATACCATTCCGCGTGTAAGTAAACCTTAAGATTGCCAGCCAAAGCGCCGGCTACTTCCACAGGATACGTTAATTTAGTCAGTTATTAAATATTGCCCCCTTTGCCACAAAACCGAAGAGCTACAGCGCATGTCCTCCGCATAGAAAATAAATGGCCATCTCCCCAGGGTCACTGGCGGGGGAAAAGACAAGATTTTGAGCGGAAACACGGCAAATTCGTCAAGAGCGAGATCTAGTTGAACCGTTCCAGAAATCATTACTCTTGCTGCAATTTTTTGGTGTATTTTATATGAAGTCTCTAAAACATTTTCAAAATTTTCTGAAAAAACTGTTTTTTCTCCAATAGAAGAAAGTAAAAAAATGCAAAAAATGTTGAACTCCAAACACTAGCACTTTTCGTTTAGAAAGGTGGAGCTTTGAAGTCAACCTAATTTTGTAATTATTGCTTTAAATGAAAGGTATTGGGGTCCAGATGTTTGGTCGCTTGCTATTATAAAGCGGTTAATAGTACAAATATTGCATTTTAATAATATCTTAAAATAAATAGAAAGAATGCTTACCTACCATCGTTTCTTCTTTATGTCGTTCGGTAGGTTTTTCGTCGTTTACAGAGAGCAAGCAAGCGCGTGCGTGTTTGTGAAGGATGCAGAAACAAGTTTCAGTAAATATAATCATACGCGTGAAATACGTTTTTAAATTAAGGTGTATAGCAGGAATTACTGCAATAGTCCACTACAACACACTTGTCCATATCTTAGTAAATATAAAACATTTCATTTACATTTTCAGAATATTATCAATTCTATGTTAATAGTGACTAGCGATTGTATTGTTCCAGAATTTGTAACCTAACCCTCCCTCATATCATTTGTCTTTGAGAATAAATACTGAAGAACATGAAACAATGTTTTTGGGGGTTTTCTATTTCCCTTATATTGAATATAAACGTTTCTATAGCTTGCCCTTTAGTTTGATGTGATCGCAAGGGCTCAGCTTTACAAATTTATTTTCGAATCAATCCTACAACTCCGGTATAAAAGCTACAGAATTCTTTCTTGATGCAATATATCTCCTAACTGAACGGCGTTATGAAGAATGCGACCAACTCACAAAAAGGTAAAAATTAAGCAAAGTCGCTCCATAGACAAGTGAGAACAATTTATCTGATTTTCACAACGCATCCAACAAGCGATGTTTGCGTTGTGTTGATTGTTTAAGTCAGAAAAGATAAAACCGCATATTACAGTTTAATGTTCAAAAAATTATAGAAATACGTAAAATTATATGAATTTTATGCAAATACATATCTGACATATCTCATTTTCGGCGTGTATTATGCTGCTCGGAATTTTAAGATATATCCCAACATTGCGTTTCACTGTCAAACCGTGTTGATTCTTGTGACTTTGATGTTTTCTTCACAACTTCTTTACATTGCAGGTCTTTAAATGATTCCATGAACTTTTTATGATTATTAGTTGTAATTGATTAATTACTCTAAAAGGAGAAAAGTTTCGGTATGCCGCCGCAAGGTCACGCTCACAAAAACCTTGGTAAAAGGAAATGAACACTTCACAATTAAGTATTATGTTATATCAAACTACACATGTGGTTCTTACATGTTACATGAGAGTTTCAATGCACAGTGTATGAGTTATTCCGCTCCCAACTATTGTTTGTACGTGTATTGACTCAACGAACCTAATCGCGCATTAAAACCGTATTATTCTTTCCAGTTACGGCGAGGCAATTCCATAGAATCAATTGTGCGGCCAATGAACTACGATACAGTGCGCATACCAGCAAGTCCCTCGCTGACGCCAAACGTAGATGGCTGTGCTGCGGCACTGCGGGTCGCGGCCTTGCAGCTCCCTCTAGAAGGCAGGAGCTGCAAGTTTCAAGGCACGCGATTGGCCAGTTTGTCTCGCAGAGATAAATTAAGAAAGAGGTATCAGCTTGGCTAAACGATTACGGGTCTTCCAGGAACCCTGTATTACTCCAGACGTGATACACTCAACAGACAAAAAGAACTCACAAGTAATCAATACAAAGTCCAAAGCGGAAGTCGATTAGGAGTCATTTCGAGTTCGCCCATTTGATTCACTGCAGGAATGTTTCAGTGTGCTAATTAATACTATCTAACCGTTCACTAGCATCTAAACGACATTAAGATTGAGAAAAATATCCAAGGAAACATTTGGAACAAAATAAACACAAAATATGACATTAACAAAATTAATTTATACACAGACTATAATAATACTGGAATACAGCCAACTAGTAAACTACTGAAGAAAACAGTGAACAACACTGAAATTGGCCGCAGGGCGAAATCCTGACCAATCGATAATACAATCTCCGAAATCAGCCCGGCCACTAACGGGCGCCTCGAAGTTCTCCAGAAGCAGCACGCACAATAAATTCGACGCCGCCTCGTATTAATTACCGGGCACCCTCCTAATGAAAGGTCTTTCACAATGCGCTACATAATCACGCCTATTCTGCCTTCGAAAGGAATACCGAACCAAGCTTCCCTGACATCAGGTAAAATTGAGCCATCAATCTACACGGCGCATAAAAATTAGATTATATGGCCTAGATTGGACCGATTTCTTTTCATGCGAGTTGTGTCGGCGTAGTAAAGGAGCACAAATTGCCCTAACAGCGAAGAAACAAAGCATATGGCGATAGGGAAGAGAACAGTGCTATTAAAATTCCGACCGAATTTTTGGAGTGACAATGTTAAGCAGCGCGCTTGATATCTCGTTGAAACGAACCAAGGGGGAAGAAAAACTGAGACCCGAAAGGAAAAAATAGAAACAGAAGAAAAAGACGCTGGCAAAGAAAGGAAAATACTAGTGAGTGGTCATGTACATAAAGCGTAATTTTTAGTAAGGCAAAGAGGGAATACAACTTCCACCAGGTGCTTGAGAAGAGTGATTCTATCGGAATTAGTTCACACTTCAACCAAAATTGTGTTGAGCGCCAGGGTGATTTCCAACTCAGGCAATAGGCCATTGTCTCATCTATATTTTTAATAGACAGGATTGTAGGAGCTTGTTTTAGTGTCTGTTTGCCTAGATTTACGTAAAGTGAATTACGTATGAGTATCAATAGCTAAGATTCATTAGACACCCATCTGAACAACATCTGAAACATCAAATGCCTCACGAAAACAAATGTCCAGACTTTGAATATCTTTACGTTTTTCGTTCATGTAAGAAAAGAATGCAGATGTAAAAAACTCAAAGAAGAGAATAAAAACAAAATAGACGATAATAACACGGAGGAGAAGGGGAGGGGGAGAGGGAGCCGAGTGAGAAGGTGAAAGAGGAATAAGAGGTATCGTGAATAAAGCGGGCGGCGCGTGAGCGATGGCCGGGGCCAGGAGCGCGGGCCCGAGCCGGGTTTTGTGGCCGCGCTTATTACGGCAGGCGACGCGGGAGGACCGCCGGTTGATCGAGAGCGGGTGCGGAACCCGGCTCCTCCGCCTGTCAAGAGTCTTATTCAATTACCTCGCGGAATTGAAATCTACTTCGTTAAATGCAATGTCCCTCGTAAATGCATTTTCACGCTATCTGGCCTAGTCGTTACTGACTGCTCGTTATAAAATGGAATTCCATTTTGTTTAATGCCAGAGAGTCACAATAAATGTGACTATATTGGGACAAAACCACAATTGCTTCTTTACCTTCCAAGAACAACTGATTGAAATTGAGATTGGAAATCGAAAATGCATAATATTCCGGATAGTAACGTTCGAAATCCTGTTAAGTGAACCTAGTGCAAATTATAATACTTCATTATTTACTAGTACAAGCAACTAGATAGAACAGACATTAAATACTAACAGTAATTTTAGCTAAGGACCGCAAGTGCAGTTGCGAAATGCAAACAATTTTCATGAGAAGCTTCATCTACTAATGCTGCCGCCGCGTATCAGGCGAGTTTGGAGGTTTCTTTAAAAACTGCAGCGTTTCACATCTAAGAACAGTTCTTATTGACGCAATTACCCATACGAATACACATAGATCTGAAACATTAAAACCAGAATACAATAAGAATTGCACTCACGTTGACAGACAGGTCTTGATTCAATGAATCTTAAATGAAGAATAACCCTGTAATGGAATTTCATAGCAATGTGTCGAAACTGATGACACTGCAGCAACATTGCCGCAGCGTCGCTGAGATCAAGCGAGGACAATTCATATCCTCATACGTCATCGCGACGTCTGGGACAAGCACAGGTTAAGGCGGCCGGATTTCCCCAAGGGGAAACGCGCCCTGGAGAAGCATTTTCGGCGAGAATCGCTTCGATGCCTTTCTGCTTCCCGGCCGCCCGCCCGCACCGAACAAAGGAGCCCCGCGTGGCGCTCGCCGGTGACCCTCACGCACCGCCCGACGAGACCAGAGGGACCTTCGCGGCCACGACTGACCAATAGCCATTTATCAATTCTTTCCAGACCCTCCATCACAACCCCCGCCCGCGTCGCACAGAACGGGAGCCTTTCTTACGTGCCCGCCGCGCGTGGGCCATTGACCCCGTCCGTCAGATTCCTGCGGGAGGGCGGAGGCAGCGCCGCGGAGACAAAGCGGATGAAGTTTCCCTGTCGCGGCGGCCAGCTACTCGCCCTCGCCATGGTGCCGGTGCCGGTGCAACCCTCCGCGCAGATCGTCGCGGTGTTCGCATCGCGCCGATCGTATTCTATTTAGCCTCCGGCACTGATTTCAAATGAGTTACAATGAGAAACTCATTGCGATTTTCACAGCAAGTGGAAAGCGGACAATGTGTTACCCAAGAGTTTGGTTTTCACAACCTATTCAACTTCAGAAAATCGTGTGTGAAAATTAAAAATAGATCTAAGATGCTGAACTATTCCGAAGATTAGTTCCCAGAGCAGGGGCAATTCGCGCAGGGGCAAGACAAACGCATACAATATCTTCGAAAACCACACAACGTTTTAAAAAAGATAATTGCAAGTATGGCGTAATTACAAATATGCAGTTGAGTGTAAAAATGAGATGTGGCCCGCAACAAAGACAGCTGTCGTACAGTATCAGATGTGGTCCATTCGCGCGCGCGCAGTACTTCGCCATGCAACAGCCATCACGAGCGGGTGGCCCGCACGTAGCATTGCGGTCGCTGGAAGGAGTGTTCGTACAACTGCGATTCCTTCAGCAGTAAGAATAATGTGGCGGGATGAAACAATAGCATAGGGCGGACGAGCGAGGAATATGAAGAGCCTCGGAAGGATCGCAGCCAGGGGAAAACTTGGCTAGAAAAATCCAGTAATATCAGACTGGAAACCAATTGAAGATATGAAGATCTAAAATGTTAAAGTAACAGAGGTCTGGGTGAAAAAGGAGGGGGAGAGAGAAAGAAAATGGCAGTCATGGGCTGATCAAGGAATTACAAGAGCAGGAAACTTCATATAAAAAAAAGCAAGACACCAACCACAATGGAATGGCATATGAGATAGTGTGAACATGGAAAAACCCTCACAGCAGGCAGAGAAAGAACGCACTGACGTGCGAAATGGAAACAACCAGGGAACGGACAACATGCAGGCGACGAGGATGGATGAGGGGCGGGACAAGATGAGGAACGGCCCGCCGAAACGCGTAGTGGCGCGGTGGGCATCTTCGCGTTCCCCGAAGCGGCGGCGGCGGAGGCGGAGGCGGAGGGGCTGTTGTTTGCGGCTTTTTTGCGGTGCGCGCTGCATCATCGCCTCCGCGGCGCAGCGTCCTTCCGAGGAAAACGAAAGGCCGCTCGGGGGCAAGGTCGCTCGGTGCGCCCGGCCTCAACGCGCGGCGCCACCTTCCTAGGGAGATGGCCTAATGCGGACCTAACTCACATGCGTCCGAGAAAGGAACAGAACCACATACGAAAGGATCACTCCTGCTCCTGATGTGCACGCTGCCGCCGCACTTCCACGGAAAATTCACCAGACGTTTTTAAATTGTACAAATTATATATTAGGGTTCGATTACCAATCACGTACGTATGGGTCCGTACCGCTTAGTATGTGTAAGTAAACAATTCATCGTCTTATGTTGTTCTATGTTACGAATAACGTTTAGGCACATTACAATTCCACTATCTTTCAAAACGCATTTAATCATATCCGGTTCCTGAATTTTTCTATCAACACCGAGTGCATATTTTCTAGATGTGTCCACGCTGGCAGACTTCCTCCGCTGAGTATCACCACACCGGCTAACTACTACTGCATTTTACGAAAATCATAATAACCTCAGGTAGTAAACCCACGGTTCCCTGCGCTGCCAGTGCCCCGGAAATGTGCGCGCGAGGCAGCCGCTGGCCCGTTGCGACATCACTGCTAGGTCAGTCGTCAGCTGGAAGCAGAGAGCTCCGGAGGTTTCGAAATTCCTCGGCGGCGACCGCAAACGAGCAGAGCCGACAACGGACGCCAACTCGCCGGCATAAACACAGGGTTCCACCAGTCGGAAACCGTTCGCCGTGAGAAACACCGGAAAGGAAGAGTGTTGAAGGCCGGAAGGCCTGAAATTGGAGGAATGGGGAAGTGAGCAGCATTGTCACAGAACAGCCGTTATTGAGAATCTAGAATCTAGAAAGGAAGTGAGTCAAGATGATGACTCCAGGATAGCAAGAAACACAACAAAAGCATGAGTGCTTAATTGAGATTTCCCCATAGGTAACAATATGAAAGAAAAAGGAATGTGACCTCAAAATTTTAACAACTTCACAACACAACATTCGTACCAAGTTTCATCTAAATCGCATATAAAGACAGTACGACTATTGTTTACGTTCTATTGAAACATTATTTGAAGAGCGATGAATGCTTTTCGTTGCTTATATTAACATGCAAAATCAGTTATTAAGAAAAATGCAATGAGTCAGTAATAGAGCATTTAAAGATAACCACCACAATATGGCTTCACGAAAACTTAACAATATTTTCGTAACATAACCAAAGCAGCTGAAACGACATTTAACACAAGCTCATCGGAGTCAGTAAAACCTCCTGAAACGGTCACCTCGTTTAACCAACATTTCTCGTAAAGGCCTTTTTTTGTGGAACTAGTTGATCTTTTTATTAGACGTCTGTAAAATTTGCACCTTTCAGGCGGTCACCTGGCCCCGCAATCAGCAGCCAGGCATATTTATTAGATTAACCAGCATTAGACGATCAAAATTTCAATCAGTAATGTTATAAAAAAACTGGGGGAATTTATTATTGATACAGCATCTTCTCGTCGGGACAAGTCTTATATTATTCCCTACTTAAAACTAATATCTGGAGTACCTTATCTCCCGAGGGCGTTAATTTGTCGGGCGGTCGTCAATAATGTAACGGTTAGCGTATTGAACTGTTATACCCAAGTTCGCGGGTTCAAATCCGATTAATACTGTCGATGTTTAAGGGCGAAAAAATCCTTCGTACACCTTCTTTCGGATGGGAAGTAAAGTGGATTGTCCAGTGTTAGTAGATTTACTGCATGTAAAAGATCCTCAAGCCTAAATGAAGCCTGTAAGCTAAATTCAAATCGCCTGTTTCGTCGCCTAATAAATACCTTCTTTCTGCTCTAGTTGGTGAAAGCAGCATAGCGAAATGTGCGTGGTAGGACGGAAAAGCGAGCCTCATGGTCTGAGTCTCGGGAAGTAAAATGATGTTTCAATTCCTTTCACATGATAATACATTAATTTTCTCGCATGTTATGAAGTTTCCTCAAGGTATGAATTATAGTTTCAAATCTAATAAGAAATAAGTCAACGATTGAAAAGAAAATATCGCAAATACTGTAAATTGGAAGATTTTTTAAAACGAGCAGTTCAAATACGCTAGTGCGAACGTGTTTCAGTATTTTGTACTTTTAAGTTAAATTTAAAATATGATAACGCAGATAGCGTACTTCACTTCCTTACACATAAAATTAGATCTGATTCTGTTTCCCTTATTCTCATTACCTCGATAACCTGTGCTAATGAACATTGTCTCCTGAACCATCAGTGGCAGCTTAAAAGATTTCGTATCAGCACACATCTTCAAAAATGTAGTCAACTCTAGGGGTTGGCAAATAATACCGACGTTTTGTGTGTGTGTGTGTGTGGGTTGGCAAATAATACCGACGTTTTGTGTGTGTGTGTGTGTTGCGGAGTTATACATATAGAGTATAACATCCAACGCAATGTGTAAATATCTCAACATCCATTTTCTTAATCAGGCTGAGACGCTCTCGCCGCTTTCAAATGCACGCCATACTATCGAAAATCCGTCCCGCCTGCAAAGGCGCTGGGCGACTACTGTAGCTAGTGCAGCATCCGCGGGAAATGGCCGCGCGGGAGGCGGAGATGCGCGGCTGTCGACCCCGCGACGTTCCCGATTTTCCGCGGTACCTCCGCCTCTGCCAGCCTCGCCCCGCCGCCTCGCTCCGCCCCGCGCTCATCGCGCGCCACTCTTGTCGCAGCGTCCGATGCGCGCGGCGCGCTCCGGCTTTCGCAGCACACGCCCACGCCGTTGCTTTGAGACGGTTTCGGGGAATCACGCTTTTAAATGACCAAGGGGAAAAAATAGCTTCAAATGTCATATTTTATGCTATACCTTTCAAAGGTTACTATTTTATTTACATTTTTTAGCTTACGCCTCTTACAGCTATATTCTATACAAAGTCCCAGCCGCCGCAGAAAGGCCAGAGCGAGAGACGCGCTCACTCAGGTTTACGCGACCGGCTGTCGATGCCGCTTTAAGGCCCGCCGCCGCAGGAGACGCGGGAATTAAAATCGACGTGGCGTCCGAGGTGGAAGCGCGCGTCGCGCCAGCGATACCATTTACGAGCCGTCAGGGCGACGGCGGCAGGGCCGCCGGCAGAGGGTGTGATGACGTTAGCGATGTGGGCGGGGGTGACGATGTGTTGACGGTATGGTGATAGAAAACAATGAAGGAGCAATACGGTGGATGGGGCGGCACATAATCGTCGTCATCATCATTATCATCATCCGTGGGATTAGCGATACGTTATTATACAAATGTCGGGGAAGTTGCGTAAGCTCCAGTGTACCGGGTTAGGGCTAGAGATGGCAAAGATGGAGATGACACGAGACGGCGGCGGCGTTGGTGGGGGGGGGGAGTGGGGTAAGGAGTAGCACATTAGCATGCGCGAGGCCCGCCGCGGCCCGCCGCCGCCCGGCGCCCGTCTCGCGTGACCAGATGCGATCGCCGCTGTTGAGGCGGGGGCGGGGCCGGGGACGAGGGCGGCGGCTGCGGGCGCCAGTTGGGACACGTGTTCGCGCATATGACGGCGCGGCGTGACGCTGAGACCTTGCTCGGAAAGCAAACAAAAAGCACGCGATGCGAACGTGCATGCCATAAACTAGTTTCGAGACCCAGGTCTACTGGAAAAGTCGTCTCCTTCACTACTAATAATGGCACATTCGTAACGGTACTCGGCTATTTAGAACAACATCATTTATGTGAGTGTTATAAATTAGTAATATAATTTCATAACCTAACAAGCGATCAAATCTTCCAATAATTAACTCCCCAATAAATTTCCTGTTTTAATCGATGCTCTTGATTGGTGCATCATTTTCTTTTCTATTAGTATTTTATTTGAATTAGAATCACATTACAGTTTTCTTTCGCGAAGCTATTTAGCTTCGTGAAAGAAAACTGTAATATGACCATCTGTATTAAAAGAAAAAATTCCACTGTATTAAGCGAAATTTCGGAATGTTTTTTACTCAGAAATTAAACTATGAGCTGATTTCTGATCAATCTCACATGATATAAAATCTCAATGCGAACTTTCGGTTTTTGTCTTCATAAATAATTGCAACTAAATAATATTTAAAGTCTTTAATATTTCTGGATAGAGCTGAATACACGCGGATTGTTTTCGTGACCTGCATTCTTAAGAACTTCATGGGAAAAACATCACAGATTGTTTCCTAAAGTAACTGCCGCTCGTAAAGTGCGAGGGTGGAACCAAAAACAAAGCGACAGAGCAGAAAAATGCGAAGAGGGCGAGGGTGTATACCAATGGGATATGTGCACAGGAGGATGTTGCGAGGGGGCATTGTCCCGGAGTGGAATGGAGGCAACTTGACTTTCATTGACCGACACAAGGCAGAAAATCCAGCGCAACGCCTGCATTATGGTGACAAATGTAATATCAAAAGTATACCTTAGCACATCGAAATACTACTTTGTCTATATAATATAACGGGAGGTTAGACGATGGATAATAATAAATATCCTCATAAATGGCAAATATCCTGAATTGGAAAAAACGCAAAACAGCATTTCTTTCCCAAAGATTTCGAACACAAATTTCACAACTTTTAGGTCAGGTTTGAGGAAGAAGATAAATAAAAGCAATAAATATTTGATAGAACATAATTGTAACTATATATACTAGGAATTTGTAATATTTATCCGTGACTTCATGGTTGTTAAGGTGGATAGAGAACGTTTCTTGCAATACGATATCACCCGTGAGCTTTTTATGAGAGGTATAGTGTTCGATAATTCTTTCACAGTCACTACCCTCCAAGAAAGTAATAATTTGTACATGCAAGGAGAATTTTATACTCTGAAGACGCAGATACACACGATAACTGGCGTAATTTGTGGATTTCGAAGAACATGCGCTGGCAGGAACGCGTACTTAAGCCGCGCATGCCGTTTCTCTGTTTTCTTGGTGATTGCACCGAGCGGAATCCCCTGGGGAGGGTCAGCCCGCTAAAGTTCCGCGATAAATACTCGAGGCCCCGCGGCGCGGCGGTCCCGCGCCTTCGGCCGTCTGAAGTTTCTCCTAAGAGACGCTAGCGCCCGCCCGCCACGCAATTTACGGTGCACATAAAACGGCGTGCCCTCCGGAACCGATATAATTTTTCGAAGACGTAAAAAGGCACGCATTCGAGGCCTTAAATCAGTTGCTGCCGAGAGTAAGGCGACGCAGTAGGCTTCCCAACGCTGAAATGCCGGAGGACACGACGCGCCACATTGTTTTAATTTCTTCTCGAAAGAGGGAGAGGTAAGTAGCAGGACAAGGTGGAGGTGAAAGAAAGGTGAGGTTTGAAAAGGTTGAGAAGGGTAGGAAGATCTGATTAGCCATGGGTTGGCCGGAACTGCTCGGAAGTAACGTAATCCAGGCAAATGGTGCTCAAAAAAGGCAAATAGCAAAAGCGGGCAAAAAAGCAACCCTGACAGTTTTGCGAATCAAAAACATTAAAAACCAAATATCATAAGTGCACCAAAACTCTCTCTTGTTTTGTACTATTTGCCTGGATTGATGAAGTAACTCTTCTCCTTCGAAAGGCACAGGATTCAAAAATGTTTCTCTAAAGGAATGTAGGCGGGGTCAAGGGACAGGCGTGAGTGCCTCAAGAGCCAGGTTCACTAGAAATAGTGCTCATGATTGACCGTGAGGATGGCTATAATAAGCACGAAAGACTGGAAGGGGTCCACCATATGGCGATCTTTCGTTTCCAACGTAATCGGCAGGTCAATACCACAATAACCACACTACAAATACGTGTTCCTTCTTTACTTCTGTTAAAAAAAAAAAACATTATAAAACTTAATCTGTTTAATTTCCAATTCAATGCGTTTATACAATATTACTAGCATCTACAACCCTACTCGCCGGAGATTGGAAAAGTGGTCCCAAACGCTTGGATGTCTATTTGTGATGTGGCTCTCCCAACCACCGTGTATCACTTTTGAAGCCTCTTCCATCCATTCCTGGCCAGTGTGGGTGGTGCAGGGCCTTGCAACGTTCGAACCCCAAAACATTACATGCGGGCTGTGGGTTCGAATCTCTCCTAAGGTATGAACGTAGTGTGTTGAGGCATTTATATATTCCTAACACACTATGTGCCACCCTTGAACCATAATCCTCGCCTTAATTCCTTCCCTAGTAGGTTTTACGGGTTTGGGCCCGAGTCATGGCGTCGGTGCCAACTAGGTGTGGCGTCTCTCCTTCCCCTTACCATAGGTCAAAGTGCGAGGGGCTCAAGCGCTACGTTCATCCGATGTAATATGTATAATGATATATATGTGTATACATTA